>VWZI01021466.1:38169-56327 GCA_013396835.1 Psilopogon haemacephalus
TTTTTTGGTTATTTTGCTCATTCTTGCACTGGATAAGTAAATCAATTCCCACTGCAAACTTCCTCACAGCCGTGCCAGCGCTCCTCAAACCACTTTTGGAAGCATTAGCGCCACAGACATGTGCATTATTTTGCCTTTGAGTGCACATAGTCTTTAACCAACAACACTGACAATGCCTGGCAAACATAGGAGCTGGAATGGCAGCCATGAAATACATTTCACATAGTCCACTCCAGAGCCATCAAATGGCAGCATGAACAACTCAGCGTGAACAGCTTGTGTCAGCTTTGAAGGATTTCAGATGCAAAAAAAAAGGAACAGGGTCTCCATGATGCTGCTAATTCCTCAGCTTATCTAACGGCAAGAAAATGTGAGTTGTGTAGGTGTGACTTGAAGGGAGTTCACCCTTCCTTGCTATTCACAACCCCAAGATCCTCATCAGTGTAGATGTAAGTACCACCATATATTACCATGCTACACAACTAACAACACAGAGGTGTTTTACAAGGATGCAATACAAAAGTCTATCAGAAAAAGAGGGCATTGATATTGATGCAGAGTCACAGTCACCACAACAGGAATTTCATTCTTGTTTCTGCACAGTACTCCCTGGCCCAAGATTCTTTACCTCCTTTTGCCCCCTTGACTTCTTCATGACATTTTTCCTGAAAGCTGTGAATTGTGTCTGTGTGACTTGAAGGGAGTTCACCCTTCCTTGCTACTCACAACCCCAAGATCCTCATCAGTGTAGATGTAAGCATCACCATATATTAGCATACTACACAACTAACAATACAGAGGTTTTTTACAAGGATGCAATTCAAAAGTCTATCAGAAAGAGAAGGCATTGATATCAGAAAGAGAGGGCATTGATATTGATGCAGAGTCACAGTCACCACAACAGGAATTTCATTCCTGACTCTGCACAGTACTCCCTGGCCCAATACTCTTTACCTTCTTTTGCCCCCTTAACCTCTTCTTGATGTTTTTCCTGAAAGCTGTGAATTCTGTATGTGTGACTTGAAGGGAGTTCACCTTTCCTTGCTACTCACAACCCCAAGATCCTCATCAGTGTAGATGTAAGCATCACCATATATTACCATGCTACACAACTAACAACAGAGAGGTTTTTTACAAGGATGCAATACAAAAGTCTATCAGAAAAAGAGGGCATTAATATTGATGCAGTCACAGTCACCACAACAGGAATTTCATTCCTGACTCTGCACAGTACTCCCTGGCCCAATATCCTTTACCTCCTTTTGCCCCTTAACCTCTTCTTGATATTTTTCCTGAAAGCTGTGAATTGTGTATGTGTCCTGGGCTGCATTAAGAGAAGCATTACCAGCAGGGCAAGGGAGGGGATTCTCCCCCTTTACTCTGCTCTCCTCAGACCCCACCTGCAGTACTGTGTGCAGTTCTGGAGCCTCCAGCACAGGAAGGACATGGAACTATTGGAGAGGGTCCAGAGGAGGCCACGAAGATGATCAGAGNACGGAGGTTGTGTCTGCTCCCTCCCTGGATGTGTTCAAGGCCAGGTTGGATGAGGTCTTGAGTGTCCTGATCTAGTGGGAGGTGTCCCTGCCTATGGCAGAGAGGGGTTGGAACTGGCTGATCTTTGAGGTCTCTTCCAACCTAAACTATTCTATGATTCTATGATTCTATGACTTGAAGGGAGTTCACCCTTCCTTGCCACTCACAACCCCAAGATCCTCATCAGTGTAGGTGTAAGTACCACCATATATTACCATGCTACACAACTAACAATACAAAGTTTTATTACACGGATGCAATACAAAAATCTATCAGAAAAAGAGGGCATTGATATTGATGCAGAGTCACAGTCACCACAACAGGAATTTCATTCCTGTCTCTGCACAGTACTCCCTGGCCCAAGATTCTTTACCTCCTTTTCTCCCCTTAACCTTTTCATGACATTTTTCCTGAAAGCTGTGAATTCTGTATGTGTGACTTGAAGGGAGTTCACCTTTCCTTGCTACTCACAACCCCAAGATCCTCATCAATGTAGATGTAAGTATCACCATATAGTACCATGCTACACAACTAACAACACAGAGGTTTTTTACAAGGATGCAATACAAAAGTCTATCAGAAAGAGAAGGCATTGATATTGATGCAGAGTCACAGTCACCACAACAGGAATTTTTGTCTTGTTTCTGCACAGTACTCCCTGGCCCAATATTCTTTACCTCTTTTTGCCCCCTTGACTTCTTCATGAAAGCTGGGGTTATACCACCTCCATAGTTACCCTACAGAGGGAATCAAAATTGCCTGGAACATTGTTCCCCATAGCCTGCAGTGTTCCTCCCTCCCCTCCTCAAATGTTGAGCCAGATAACAGCTGTGAGCTGCTATTGTAATAACTCAGAAGAGAGTGACTGAAAAAAAAGTTGAGAGCTCATATCCCAGGAAAGGGGTCAAGGAAGAGAGTAAGATGACAGCATACAAATATAACTAACTTCAGGCTTTGCCAGATGGTAAAGTCCCACCATGATCCTAGGCCATGGAGATCAGACTGAAGGAACAGTAGGAGAACAAAATCCCATCTGTGCCTCCTGAAGCCTTGATGACTGTCCACACAAGGATCAAGTACAACTGTGATACTCAGGCTACCATGATTCATTTCTCTTACCATCTTTAGCAAGACAGCATCAAGCTACACGACCTGATGATGCCCTTCTAAGATAAGAGTTAATATCTCCTGTACTGTGCTCCACAATTGTATCAGAAGATCTTGCAACAATGAGGGTGCTGGTGGATGAGAAGCTCAACATGAGTCAACAGTGTGCACCTGCAGCCCAGAAAGCCAACCAGAGCCTGGGCTGCATCAGGACAAGTGTGGCCAGCAGGTGGAGGGAGGTGATTCTCCTGCTCTACTCTGCCCTGGTGAGAACCTAACTGGAGTACTGCATCCAGTTCTGGAGCCCCTATTACAAGAGGGATGTGGAGATGCTGGAGCATGTCCAGAGAAGGGCCATGAGGATGCTGAGAGGGCTGCAGCACCTCTGATATAAGGACAGACTGAAAGAGTTGGGGCTGTTCAGTTTGGAGAAGAGGAGGCTCCCAGGTGACCTTCTTGTGGCCTTCCAGTATCTGAAGGGGACCTACAAAAAAAGCTGGAGAGGGACTTTTTAGGCTCTCAGGGAGTCACAGGTCTAGGGAGAATGGAGCAAAGCTGGAGGTGGGGAGATTCAGACTGGACATATGAGGAGGAAGTTGTTCAGCATGAGAGTGGTGAAACCCTGGAACAGGTTGCCCAGGGAGGTGTTTGGGGCTATATCCCTGGAAGTGTTTGCAGCCAGGCTGGCAGAGGCTGTGGGCAGCCTGATCTAGGGTAGGGTGTCCCTGGGCATGGCAGGGGGGTTGGAACTAGATGATCCTTGTGGTCCCTTCCAACCTTGACTGATTCTATGATTCTAATTCCTGAGGGTTAAAAATGGAATGGAAACAGGAATAGCACTCTAAGCAAAGCTCTTATAAGTAGGTTCAGGGTCAATGCCTAAGCAGTGGAATAGAAGGAGGTTTTACTAAGGGTGTGCTCTTGGGCTTCAAGCTGATTCTTACTGCCACTTGCCCTCTCCTTTGAAATCTTTTTTTGACTTGTACTTGTGTTTATTCTTACTTTACTCTCCTCTTTCTCAGATTTTCATCATATCACTGTTCTCCCTCCAGCATCTAGAGTGACAGTGAAAGTAAAGCTATTTGAGCTGTGCTTCTGTACAACACCACTTTCCCTTTGGCAAAAAACGAGACAGCAACAGAGAAAGGCTCTCAACTGGCATCACAGCACTGCTACCACACCATCAGGTGCGCCTCGAACGGTCTGAGGTGGATTTTCCTCACTCAAGAATAAAAAGACTCTATACCTGCCAGTCTTTATGATTATTTCACTGCTTCTTGGTTGCTTTTTATTTGTTTGTTTTGTTTTGCTTTGCTTTTCCCTGCTGAAATTCTTCACCCCTGGAAGTAAAGGGAACAATTTGATTTCTCCAATGAAAGCAAAGAAGCAACAATGCTTCTCTCTTGACAGTGTGCACAGGCAGCCCAGACAGCAACTGTGTGCTGCACTGCAGCAAGAGAAGTGTTGCCAGCAGGGCAAGGGAGGGGATTCTGCCCCTTTGCTCTGCTCTCCTCAGACCCCACCTGGAGTACTGTGTGCAGTTCTGGAGACACCAGCACAAGGGCATGGAACTGCTGGAAAGAGTTCAGAGGAGGCCACGAAGATGATCAGAGGGCTGAAGCACCTCTGCTATGAGGACAGGCTGAGGAAGATGGGGCTCTGCAGCCTGGAGAAGAGAAGGCTTTGAGGAGACCTTCCCATATCTGAAGGGGGCCTATAGAAAGGCTGGGGAGGGACTATTCACGAAGTCTTGTAATGAAAGGGCAAGGGGGAATGGGTTCAAACTGGCAGAGGGGAGATTGAAATGGGATGTTAGGAGGAAGTTCTTCACAGTGAGGGTGGCAAGACACTGGCACAGGTTGCCCAGGGAGGTTGTGGCTGCTCCCTCCCTGAATGTGTTCAAGGCCAGGCTGGATGAGGTCTTGAGCGACCTGATCTAGTGGGAGGTGTCCCTGCCTATGGCACAGGGGGGTTGGAACTGGATGATCTTTGAGGTCTCTTCCAATCTAAACCATTCTACGATTCTATGATTCCTTCCTTTCTAATGAATGTTTTTTTAGCAAGGTTGGAGTTGTGGTGATTTTTTCTTTTTTTCTTTTTCCTGTATGCCCCTACAATTACACAACAGTGCCTTATGGTCTCTTTTCTTGCCAGTCCCATCCCTAAGGAATAATGCCTTTCAAAGTTCTCGTTTTCCAAACTCTCCTGTTTTCTCTCAGTACGAGGAAGTGTGAAATGTAACCTTGCAATGTGAATCCATCAACATTACTGCCACCTCAAATAAAAGGAAATGACAGAACCTTCAAAGTACTTATAAAATAATTTGAGGTATATTTTTGGAGTCATCTGGGGGGGAAAAGGCAGTATGGTATCTAAAAATACTGATTTTTTTAACCCCGAGGCAGGCTACCTGTTGCAAATGAGACACTTTCCCCCTGAGAACGATTTAGAATTGTTTTCAGTAACCATATTGAGTAGTTCTGAATCTTATTCGAAGAGAAACTCGAGGGGAAAACAGGAAAGAATAAGACAAAGAGTCCAACTCAGTAAAAAGAAATCCTGAGATGAGAAAAGGAAATGTACACCATCTGGAAGAGGAGTTTCTAAACATAGACTATTAGGTTATATGGTTCATGATTAAGATCTGGCAAAAGCCTTCTTTTCCCTGGCAGAACAGACAGTATCTTGACTCTTGAATAATATTCATGACACTGCTGCAGAACAGAGAAGACTATTAGCTTCTAGAGATACAAAGTCCTGGATCCCCTGGGAAGAAGACAATCTCTTGTTTGAGTGGAATACATTTCACAGATGAAGAGGAGGAAGAATCATAGAATCCTAGAATCAGGCAGGGTTGGAAGGGACCACAAGGATCAGCCAGTTCCAACCCCCCTGCCATGCCCAGGGACACCCTACCCTAGATCAGGCTGTCCACAGCCTCATCCAGCCTGGCTGCAAACACTTCCAGGGATGGGGCCTCAACCACCTCCTTGGGCAACCCATTCCAGGCTCTCACCACTCTCATGCTGAAGAATCATAGAATCATGGAATCAGTCAGATCTGGAAGGGACCAAAAGGATCATCTAGTTCCAACCCCCCCTGCCATGCCCAGGGACACCCTACCCTACATCAGGCTGCCCACAGCCTCATCCAGCCTGGCTGCAAACACCTCCAGGGAAGTGGCCCCAACCACCCCCCCGATGCACTCATGGGAACTTCCCCTTTGAATGGTCCATGTTTAAGGCTGGATATTGATTTAAACACATCTCTGATCTAGAGCTCTGTTGCAGCCCCGTGCAGCCCTGCTTACATTTTTATTAAAATCAACCTACACTCATCACCTTTTCCTCTTTGCAACTCCTCTGCTTCCCAAACACCAACTGCTTTTTCTCTCAGATGGCCTGAGGTATGCAACCAACCCCCCTGCCATGCCCAAGGACACCCTACCCTAGATCAGGCTGCCCACAGCCTCTGCCAGCCTGGCCTTAAACACCTCCAGGGATGTGGCCCCAACCACTCCCCTGGGCAACCCATTCAAGAAGAGAGAAAAAGATTTTGCCTATTTACCTGGATGTTATTAGCTGAGGGAAGCAGCCTGGCACAGCTCCCTACAGCAGGCTGACATCTCTGAGCTAGCAAATATCAGTAATAGTTTTATTTATTTGGCTGAAAGGGCATGACTGGCTGATTCTGCCTCCTGAATTGTTCAAATTAGCAATTGAGATCTAAGTAATCCGGACTGGAGCAATTAAAAGATTGCTTTAGATGTATTAATAAAACAAACAAACCAAAAAACAACCCAAAAAACCCCAAACCAACAACCCAAACACACCACTACCAACAAAATCCCAGTAGCAACAACCAAAAAAAACCCCAGTGAAATGACAGCTAATTTTTACAGTAGTGTTCTGCAAGCAGCTGTCCCTTATTAGTGACACTGTGCAAGGTAATCTGGAAGAATCTTCTGGGCATCATCTGGGGGGTTTGAGAGTAAGGACCTCTGACGAGTCATTTGCTCAGGGACCACAAGAGCATTTCCTCTATGAAAGGAGAAAAAGGAGACTGGAATGTGGAACAGGTAATATCACTCAGAATAATGTATGAAAGAAGCTAATCTTTTATAACTCATGCTTATCTCTACATTTTGATCACAAAAGAAGCCTCTGCAGTGAGAGCTACGCAGCACCATTCTGCACACAGTAGATGGTTGGCTCAGACAGCAACTGTGTGCTGGGCTGCACTAAGAGAAACAGGGCAAGGGAGGGGATTCTGCCCCTTTACTCTGCTCCCATCAGACCCCACCTGCAGTACTGTGTGCAGTTCTGGAGCCCCCAGCACAGGAAGGACATGGAACTGCTGGAGAGAGTCCAGAGGAGGGTCACAAAGATGATCAAAGGGCGGCAGCACCTCTGCTATGAGGACAGGCTGAGAGAGTTGGGGCTTTTCAGCCTGGAGAAGAGAAGGCTTCGAGGAGACCTTATAGTAACCTTCCAGTATCTGAGGGAGGCCTACAGGAGGGCTGGGGAGGGACTGTTCACAAGGTCTTGTAATGACAGGACGAGGGGGAATGGGTTCAAATTGGCAGAGGGGAGATTTAAACAGGATGTTAGGAGGAAGTTCTTCACAGTGAGGGTGGTGAGGCACTGGCACAGGTTGCCCAGGGAGGTTGTGGCTGCTCCCTCCCTGGAGGTGTTCAAGGCCAGGCTGGATGAGGTCTTGAGTGTCCTGATCTAGTGGGAGGTGTCCCTGCCTATGGCACAGGGGGGTTGGAACTGGATGAGCTTTGAGGTCTCTTCCAACCTAAACCATTCTGTGATTCAATGTGTGATCAGCAGCTTAAGGTCATAATTGGGGAGGTCAACTAGAGCATGGCACTAAGTGTCCCATCCAGGCTTTTCTTGAACACCTCCAGGGATGGCAACTCCACCACCTCCCTATGCATCACCATTTGGCACACAGTAGATGTGTGACCAGCAGCAGCACGGTCATGGCAGGGTGGGGATGTGCCTCATCGAGCACACAACTTCTTGGCAGAGTAAATTAAAGCAAGAAGAGTGCAATAATGGAGCTGTATTACTTCTTACTGGCTGCTGCTGTCTCTTATACCCTAGGGCTTCACAAAGCCACCGACATCAAGGGCTGCAGCTCCCTCTAAGATTAGCACAGAATTACAGAATGTCAGGGGCTGGCAGGGACCTTGAAAGATCATCGAGTCCAACCCTCAGCTAGAGCAGGAGCACCTATACCAGATCACACAGGAATGCATCCAGGCAGGTTTTGAATATCTCCAGAGAGGGAAACTCTGCGCTGGGCAGCCTGTCCCAGTGTTCATAGAATCACAGAATGGTTTAGGTTGGAAGAGACCTCAAAGATCATCCAGTTCGAACCCCCTGCCATAGGCAGGGACACCTCCCACTAGATCAGGACGCTCAAGACCTCATCCAGCCTGGCCTTGAACCCCTCCAGGGAGGGAGCAGCCACAACCTCCCTGGGCAACCTGTTCCAGTGTCTCACCACCCTCACTGTGAAGAATTTCTTCCTAACATCCCGTTCAAATCTCCCCTCCGCCAGTTTTCCCTGTCACCCTCACAGGGAAAAAAAAAATCCTCCTCACATTTAAATAAAACTTCCTATGCCTCAGCTCTCACCCATTGCCCCTTGTCCTGTCACTGGGCATCACCCAGCAGAGCCTGGCTCCTGCCTCCTGCACTCACCCTGAACATCTTGATAAACATTGATGAGGTCACCTCTCAGTCTCCTCTTCTCTAAGCAGCAGAGCCTCAGCTCCCTCAGGCTCTCCTTTTAAGAGAGATGTTCCATTCACTTAATCATCTTTGTGGCTCTATTATATTCATAGAATCAGTCAGGGTTGGAAGGGACCACAAGGATCATCTAGTTCCAACAACCCTGCCATGGGCAGAGACACCCTACCCTAGGTCAGGCCGGCCAGAGGCTCACCCAGCCTGGCCTGAAACACCTTAAACATGTTCCATGCTGCCTTGATCAATCAAGAAATGGAAGTATTGAACTTAGGAAAGTTTACATTTATTCTGTTGTCTAATTCTTCTATTTGAATAGATATCCCCCCCCTCACCCAGTACTAACGTCAATTACTTTCTTCTGATTTGGAGATTGTGCTGGTTTGAACTAATTGGAGGATTTGGATTAGAAATCAGGCTATAGGCTGAGAGAGGAAAACAGATGATGCTGCTCCACTCAGAGCTCTACTGAGAAAGGGAAAAAAAAAAGTTTTAAGAGTTGTAACCCAAATATAGATAAGGGAGATGGTTTCAGGCCTCTCTGGGCTGTGCATGGCTCCTGGCATGGCTCCTCTGTCCCTGCTTTTTGTAGCTGATTCTTAATAATTCTCACTAACTTATTTCCTACTGCTAACCCCCCTGGCTGATCTACCTTCTCCTATCTGCTGCATCAACAAATGGTGAGATAAGATTGGGGAAAGGGGGAAAGGTGGGTAGGGGTGGTTGGTTACCCCTCTTGGGGATTTTGATCTCTGAGAGAATCACAGAATGGTTTAGGTTGGAAGAGACCTCAAAGATCATCCAGTTCCAACCCCCCGCCATAGGCAGTGACACCTCCCACTAGAACAGGTTGCTCAAGACCTCATCCAACCTGGCCTTGAACACCTCCAGGGAGGGAGCAGCCACAACCTCCCTGGGCAACCTGTGCCAGTGTCTCACCACCCTCACTGTGAAGAACTTCCTCCTAACATCCCGTTTAAATCTCCCCTCTGCCAGTTTGAACCCATTCCCCCTCGTCCTGTCATTACAAGACCTTGTGAACAGTCCCTCCCCAGCCTTCCTGTAGGCCCCCTTCAGATACTGGAAGGTTGCTATAAGGTCTCCTTGAAGCCTTCTCTTCTCCAGGCTGAAAAGCCCCAACTCTCTCAGCCTGTCCTCATAGCAGAGGTGCTCCAGCCCTCTGAGCATCTTTGTGGCCCTCCTCTGGACTCTCTCCAGCAGTTCCATGTCTTTCCTGTGCTGGGGGCTCCAGAACTGCACACAGTACTGCAGGTGGGGTCTGACAAGAGCAGAGTAAAGGGGCAGAATCCCCTCCCTTGCCCTGCTGCCCACAGCTGCTCTTGCTGCAGCCCAGCACACAGTTGCTGTCTGGGCTGTGTGTGCACACTGCAGGCTCATGTTGAGCTTCTCATCCACCCAGAGCCCCAGGTCCTTTTCCTCAGATCTGCTCTCCAGCCACTCACCACCCAGCCTGGATCTGTGTTTGGGCTGTGGTGTTTCTGTATTACCTTTTCACTGCATATATCTGTAAATATCTGCTATACATGGTAAATATCTGCTTGTATATTGTGCAGAACTGTAAACATAAAGCTTAATTTATCAACTTCCAGTGTTCGGAGTCCTAGCCTGGGTTGTATCAAAGGGTGGGGGGGTGGAGGGGGGCAGCTAACTGCTAAACCACCACAGAAATAATTCTCAGTTCACAAATTTAAAGAATTAAAGATAGAATCATAGAATGGTTTAGATTGGAAGAGACCTTAAAGATCATCCAGTTCCAACCCCTCTGTGCCATAGGCAGGGACACCTCCCACTAGAACAGGTCACTCAAGATCTCATCCAGCCTGGCCTTGAACACATCCAGGGAGGGAGCAGCCACAACCTCCCTGGACAACCTGTTCCAGTGTCTCAACATCCCTACTGTGAAGAACTTCCTCCTAACATCCCGATCTAATCTCCTGTTCTCATATTCTAAATAAGTGATGTATGATGATAGCACTTTCAGTTCAATGACTGTCATGCCTTTTTTTTTTTTTTAAAAGCAGGTTCCATCTGCAAGGCAGAATATGAGCATAGAGTGGATTAAAAAAAAAAAAAAAAGCTGCATGTGGGATAATTTACTGAGCTTGGAGACAATCTGACATGATCCTTTCTAATACTTAATTATTTTCTGAGATTTCTCAGAGGATGTTCTGGAGGATATTCAGTCACCTTGCCTCTACAAGGAGAACAAGCAGGCTTGAATCCCCTCTGGCCAGGAGATATCACGGATGAAGAATCTTTTTCTAAATCTGATGTGAAAAAAAAAAAGATAAAAGCACAAGGAGTGCACAGTGTGGTCGTGCAGATCTTCCACTATGCAGGCTACATGAAGGAATTTTCAGATCATGCATCTGATTATGAATCAGAGAGATTAGTTGCATCAGTTACAAGAGATGTTTGGATAGATTTAGTAGCACAACTCTGAAGTAAAATTGGATGAAAATAATTTCAGAAGATTTCATAGAATCATAGAATGGTTTAGGTTGGAAGAGACCTCAAAGATCATCCAGTTCCAACCCCCCTGTGCCATAGGCAGGGACACCTCCCACTAGATCAGGTCGCTCAAGACCTCATCCAGCCTGGCCTTGAACACATTCAGGGAGGGAGCAGCCACAACCTCCCTGGGCAACCTGTGCCAGTGCCTCACCANAACCTACAAGGTTACCTGGTAGTAACCTACAAGGTCTCCTGGAAGCCTTTTCTTCTCCAGGCTGAAAAGTCCCAACTCTCTCAGCCTGTCCTCATAGCAGAGCTGCTCCAGCCCTCTGATCATCTTCGTGGCCCTCCTCTGGACTCTCTCCAGCAGTTCCATGTCCTTCCTGTGCTGGGGGCTCCAGAAATGCACACAGTAGCATTTTCATCAGCAGATTAGTGTCTGCTGGTCTGGTAAGAATGTCAGCAATATTTCCTTCAGCCAGAACAAAAGCTTTTCTCCCTTTCAGGAGGAAATGCTGAAGGTTTCTGATTTACTGCAGACCAGCTGGGTGCAAGTGACACCTTCCTCTGGAAGACTGCAGAAAGCCATTTTTTCACCACAGGCCTTGGGCAGCTGCTTGCACAGAGAAGCGCAGAGAATGAAGGTAAAAACGAGCTCAAGCAGCTTCTATAGTATCTGAATGCAGAAATACACATACTGCAGCTGTGGCATTACAGAGGCAATCAAATGGGTGTTCCATAATCCCTGCTTGACTCACAAGCAAGAATGGGATGTACTGTTTCAAAATTCTGCCTTCGTGCACTACATACGTGAGTAAGTGCTGTATAAAAGCGCTCCAGCCCCAGATTAGTGGAGACAACATGACTAAGCTTGCTATTTTAATCACCTTTGCCACGATGATTACTCTACTGCAAGACACATCTGAGAATCCTGAGTCTAGGGCTAGTCATTCATCTCCATTTCTTTCCTTGTCACAATCCACCCCGACGCTGTCTGACGTGACCTTTCTGCTCCTGTTTTGCCGTGCTGCTTGCCAGAAGATGATGCTTGTGTTGGTTTGAGCTAATTGGAGAATTTGAGTGAGAGGTTAGACTATTGGCTGAGAGAGAGTTAAACACAGTGTGGATGTCACTTCACCGAGTTTCACTGAGAAAAAAAAAAAGTTGTTTTAAGAGCTGTTCCCAAAACAAAAGAGATTAGCAGAGGGCTTCTGTCTGTTCGGCACTGCGGCTGCTCTCTCCTTTGTCTCTTGGTCTAGGTGGCTAAATTCAGAGTAAAATCACTAAAACTACTAGCTTCTCCTATTACTAACCTCTGACTGATCTTCAGCTTATCTGCAGCATCAACAGGTGGTGAGATAAAGCTGGGGAAGGGGGGAAAGGTGGCAGGGGGAGTTTGGTTACCCTCTCTTGGGGATTTTGGTCTCCGGGAGGGGTGTGGTGTCTGTATTACATTTTCACTGTATATATCTGTAAATATCTGTTATACCTTGTAAATATTTGCTTGTACATTTGCATTGCTGTAAATATAAAGCTTCATTTTTTAACTTCCAGTGTTTTCTTCTGAGTTTTAGCCGGGGTTTATAAAGGTGGGGGGGCAGGTCACTGCAAACCCACTACATGCTTAATCTGCATGTTCCTTCCTAACAAATATGCCTTACCTCTCCATCCCCATATCTATGATCATCTCTCTAAAGCAGTGGAGCACAAAGAACTGCACAGGGAATACTTTTGAGCCATTTCAATCTGCCTCTTCTATCTGTTTGTTGGTCAGAAGGGAGGGAAGCCAAGAGTATTTTCGTGGGAGGCCAGGAAAACAGCTGCTCTATTCGTGCAAAGATTGGCAGTGGGATACAATCTCTGCCAAGCCAGTCGCTGAGGAAATAACCTTTATATCCCTTCTGAGCTGCCAAATTTGGGTACTGATAAATAACAATGATCTTCAGCTACCGTCTAAGGATACGAAGGTCACAGACGAAAACGAACTGCGGAGCCTACCTTCTGCTGGGGCCAGTTAGTTTGCTACCTCTTCACTGCTTCGTTGTGATGGTGACCACAAACTAGTGATCTCAGAGGGCCTCAGGTAAGCCAGCAGCATCCTCGTATAAGAATTATGTTAAAGAGGCTTACCCAAAAGTCAAATGGAGGGCTGTGTGTTATCTTCTGCTCTTTACAGAAAGTGTAGTAGAAGAGATGGTGGACCAAAACCTCCTACATATCTGAGAGCTCCCATTCTGCTATGCTCCAACAGGTGGCAGGGCTTCCAGGAATTTCTAGGGTTTTTTTCCTGCTGGGATCCTATGTAAGGTATGGTTGTCCCTCTGCGTGAAGAAAAGGCAGAAGAACAAGCCATCATAAAACATAAGGTCTGTTCACAAGGTCTTGTAATGACAGGACGAGGGGCAATGGGTTCAAAGTGGCAGAGGGGAGATTTAGGCGGGACGTTAGGAGGAAGTTCTTCACAGTAAGGGTGGTGAGGCACAGGCACAGGTTGCCCAGGGAGGTTGTGGTTGCTCCCTCCCTGGATGTATTCAAGGCCAGGCTGGATGAGGTCTTGAGCGACCTGATCTAGTGGGAGGTGTCCCTGCCTGTGGCACAGGGGGGTTGGAACTGGATGATCTTTGAGGTCCCTTCCAACCTAAACCATTCTATGATTCTATGATAAGGGATAGCCTTGGGTGTACTTTGTTAAATGACTTCACAGCATTAGAGAAGAAGAGGAAAGCTACAGTTAACACTTTTTGGTTGCTAGAGAGTGCTGCAGGTTGCTTTTAAGCACATTTCCACAAAGCTCATCTTGTTCTAGAGATGGTGTTTGTTGTGCAGAGCATTTACCTGTTCTAAGCAGTGGAATAGCTCTGGAAACACAA
Source organism: Psilopogon haemacephalus (assembly GCA_013396835.1). Lineage (NCBI taxonomy): Eukaryota > Metazoa > Chordata > Aves > Piciformes > Megalaimidae > Psilopogon > Psilopogon haemacephalus. The sequence continues at coordinate 51,914 of VWZI01021466.1, forward strand.
CATGCCTTTAATCCTGTCTGCTGGATACTCAAGACAGTAATGTATTTAAGGGGAATAGCTTCATACTTTTGTGTAAGGCTGCCAGAAGGAGCATCTGCTAACTACTTTTAAAACCCAGGCAATTAAGACATACAGATGAGAGAGGGATGGTACTTTCTGGAAAGTCTAACTATATTCTGCCCTTGGTTGCCTTTCTGTAGTTTCAGAAGAACTCGTGGGAAATGGTTACTTGGAAAAGAGAGCACCTAACTAAAAGCAGTATGGTTTGGAAACAGCGTTCATTTCTACCTAAGGCTACAAAAGTGAATGGAAATGGAGGTTAAAATACACCAACTGCTGCACACCTGACATACTATTTAAGGTAACAGTAGCCCTAAGTCATAGAATCAGCCAGGTTGGAAGAGACCTCCAAGATCATCCAGTCCAACCTATCACTCAGCCCTAGCCAATTAACTAGACCATGGCACTAAGTGTCCCATCCAGTCCTTTCTTGAACACCTCCAGGGACGGTGACTCCACCACCTCCCTGGGCAGCCCATTCCAATGCCAATCACTCTCTCTGGCAAGAATTTCCTCCTAACATCCAGCCTATACCTTCCCCAGCATAACTTGAGACTGTGTCCCCTTGTTCTGTTGCTGGTTGCCTGGGAGAAGAGACCAATCCCATCTGGCTATAACCTCCCTTCAGGTAGTTGTAGAAAGCAATGAGGTCACCCCTGAGCCTCCTCTTCTTCAGGCTAAGTAACCCCAGCTCCCTCAGCCTCTCCACTCAGGGCTGTGCTCCAGGCCCCTCACCAGCTTCATCACCCTTCGTTGGACACGTTCCAGTACCTCCACAAAATGCTACTTGAAAAGTTTCTTCAAGATCATTGCAAATAAGATGTAAGAATTGACAATCCTGATGTAGTAAACTTACAGAATATTAGACTAAGTTGAATTAGGTTCATGGAACACTTAAAGCTTGCTATAAAATAGATATAATCTCATAGAGTCATAGAATGGTCTGGGTTGGAAGGGACCTCCAAAGGTCATCTAGTCCAACCCCCTCTGCAGTGAGCAGGGACATCCTCCACCAGAGCAGACTGATGAGAGACCTGTTGAAGTTTACCTGGAGATACTCAAGGTGAGGCTCAACAGGGCTCTGGGCAACCTGATCTAGTTGAGGATGCCCCTGCTGACTGCAGAGGGCGTTGGACTTTGGAGGTCCCTTCCAACCCAGACCATTCTATGATTCTATGAGTATTTCCCCAGGCCACCTCCCTGAGCAACCCCTTCCAGTGTTCCACCATCCTCATGGTAAAGAACCTGTTCTTAACAGGCGATCTAAATCTATTTTTTTCTAGTTTTCTTTTTTTTTTCTAGTCCTATCACCGCAGGCCTTTGTAAACAGTCTCTCTCCATCCCTCTTGTACCCCACTTCAGGTACTGGAAGGTCACTATTAGGTCTCTCCAGAGCCTTCTCTTCTCCAGGCTGAACTACCCCAGCTCCCTCACCCTAGGAGGTTGCACCTCAATACAAGGGGGAACTTCTTGACTGTAAGGGTCCCAGAGCACTGAAACAGGCTCCCTAGAGAGACTGTGGAGTCTCCTTCTCTGGAGACTTTCAGTGCCTGTCTAGATGTGTTCCTCTGTGACCTGAGCTAGGTTGTATCATCCTGCTCTGGTAGGGAGGTTGGACTCGATGACCTCTTTGGGTCCCTTCCAAACCCTGACATCCTGTGATGCTGTCTTTGTAGGAGAGGTCTTTCCCTAGCTCTTCCTCTGGTTAGACTAATAGATAGTTACCAAGAGTAGTAGTGCAAGAAGAGCCACAGTGGCAATCACAGTTCTTACACGTATCAAGTTTGTCAAAAATTTAAGCACAGTATGGATACTTAATTAGTCCCACCAAAGTGTAATTTGTTAAACTTGGTTACTTCTGGTTAAAGGACTCGATATGGAATGTCACCCTGGACGTGCCCTAATGACACCAGGGATATGAGCCCATACTAATGAATATATTCCCATGCCATTCTGGAGGTGCCATAACGACACCAGGGGTATGAGCCCATACTAATGAATATATTCCCATGCCATTCTGGATGTGCCCTAATGACACCAGGGGTATGAGCCCATACTAATGAATATATTCCCATGCCATTCTGGATGTGCCCTAATGACACCAGGGGTATGAGCCCATAGTAATGAATATATTCCCATGCCATTCTGGATGTGCCCTAATGACACCAGGGGTATGAGCCCATACTAATGAATATATTCCCATGCCATTCTGGATGTGCCCTAATGACACCAGGGGTATGAGCCCATACTAATGAATATATTCCCATGCCATTCTGGATGTGCCCTAATGACACCAGGGGTATGAGCCCATACTAATGAATATATTCCCATGCCATTCTGGATGTGCCCTAATGACACCAGGGGTATGAGCCCATACTAATGAATATATTCCCATGCCATTCTGGATGTGCCCTAATGACACCAGGGGTATGAGCCCATACTAATGAATATATTCCCATGCCATTCTGGATGTGCCCTAATGACACCAGGGGTATGAGCCCATACTAATGAATATATTCCCATGCCATTCTGGATGTGCCCTAATGACACCAGGGGTATGAGCCCATACTAATGAATATATTCCCATGCCATTCTGGATGTGCCCTAATGACACCAGGGGTATGAGCCCATACTAATGAATATATTCCCATGCCATTCTGGATGTGCCCTAATGACACCAGGGGTATGAGCCCATACTAATGAATATATTCCCATGCCATTCTAGATGTGCCCTAATGACACCAGGGTTATGAGCCCATACTAATGAATATATTCCCATGCCATTCTGGATGTGCCTTAATGACACCAGGGATATGAGCCCATACTAATGAATATATTCCCATGCCATTCTAGATGTGCCCTAATGACACCAGGGTTATGAGCCCATACTAATGAATATATTCCCATGCCATTCTGGATGTGCCTTAATGACACCAGGGATATGAGCCCATACTAATGAATATATTCCCATGCCATTCTAGATGTGCCCTAATGACACCAGGGTTATGAGCCCATACTAATGAATATATTCCCATGCCATTCTGGATGTGCCTTAATGACACCAGGGATATGAGCCCATACTAATGAATATATTCCCATGCCATTCTAGATGTGCCCTAATGACACCAGGGTTATGAGCCCATACTAATGAATATATTCCCATGCCATTCTGGATGTGCCTTAATGACACCAGGGATATGAGCCCATACTAATGAATATATTCCCATGCCATTCTAGATGTGCCCTAATGACACCAGGGTTATGAGCCCATACTAATGAATATATTCCCATGCCATTCTGGATGTGCCTTAATGACACCAGGGATATGAGCCCATACTAATGAATATATTCCCATGCCATTCTAGATGTGCCCTAATGACACCAGGGTTATGAGCCCATACTAATGAATATATTCCCATGCCATTCTGGGTGTGCCCTAATGACACCAGGGTTATGAGCCCATATTAATGAATATATTCCCATGCATAACTTTCTTTTTGAGTTAAGCTATGCACTACACAACCGTGGAGTATGCAACCGATCGATTTTGTTTGCTTCTATCTCTTCTCCACGTTATTAGAGGTGAAGGGCAGGTCAACCAGAATGTACTAGAGTGTTTCATTCCATTAGGGAGCATGTGAATTAGGTGAGCAGGCCAAAAGTGACCAGCTTAATTCAGTATGATGTATCAGCAAAACAGAACAGCTGCCTTGGGGTGCTGGTGGCTCAGAGCTTTCATTTTTAACCGCTATGTACAATTACTCACATGTCAGAAAGGCTCTTCTGATTTAGTTATAGAACTTGAGAGTCAGATTAACATATTTACGTCTCAACCCTATTCTAGAATCAAGAGTTAGTTCAAGGGCTGGTTCCTTCAGCAGTATCAGAGGAGGCAAGCTGCGAGTGCAAAAATGAATATCTGGCTGCACGCAGACATTTGGGGCTAGCATTCAGCGCTGATTATACAAACCCCAACACTAAAGCACGGCACAAAATACCTAAGAATTGCAAATTACCTTCTCTACCTTCCCTCCTTACCAAGAATCTAAATAACTCTAGCCAGAAAGTCACTTGAAATGGCCAGTTAAGAAGAGATATATCTACCTGAGTAGAATTCCCACAAATACTGACTTGCAAAAATGCTGACTGTAGCATGGCCGTGTTTGGACCCAAAATGAATGTAATTCTGTGTGTCTATTCAGGCAAAGGAGTCAAGTGGCAGAACAGTCCAGAGAAAGGGATGTTTAATTAGCATTAGAGAATAAGGACATAGCAAATGTTGGGTGTGTAAATATGACTAGGCAAAAAGAAAAAAAGATTAAAAAAAAAAAAAAAAAAAAAAAAAAAAAAAGAA
>VWZI01021466.1:56366-77877 GCA_013396835.1 Psilopogon haemacephalus
AAAGCTTTTTTTTTCTCCCCAGCCAGTCCTGGAATGGAAAATTACTCTATGACTCATCCATCCAATCAAAGCTCTTTTAAACACCTAAGGTGTTGAATTTCAAAATTTTTGGAGTAGTGAACAATATATCCCAGGAGTTCTTCAGCATGAGAATGCTAAGGCCCTGGAATGGGTTGCCCAGAGGGGTGGTTGGGGCCACTTCCCTGGAGGTGTTTGCAGCCAGGCTGGATGAGGCTGTGAGCAGCCTGATCTAGGGTAGGGTGTCCCTGGGCATGGCAGGGGGGTTGGAACTAGGTGATTCTTGTGCTCCCTTCCAACCCTGACTGATTCTATATATGCAAAAATGTGCTCGGAGGAATTATCTCATGAATACACTGGAGAAAAGAAGATGTTCAAGACACAATCACATGCAGCAAGAGAGAGCTACAACTAATTAAATCTATTACTCAAGGTGAATTACCTGAAACTTCTGGGCGCAGTCAATAGTGTGAGACACCGAGCTGGGGAAGCAAGCTTAAAAATACTTTAAGGCAAGAATATATCATAGAATCATAGAATGGTTTAGGTTGGAAGAGACCTCAAAGATCATCCAGTTCCAACCCCCTGCCATAGGCAGGGACACCTCCCAATAGAACAAGTTGCTCAAGGCCTCATCCAGCCTGGCCTTGAACACATCCAGGGAGAGAGCAGCCACAACCTCCCTGGGCAACCTGTGCCAGTGTCTCGTCACCCTCACTGTGAAGAACTTCCTCCTAACATCCAGTTTAAATCTCCCCCCCACCAGTTTAAACCCGTTACCCCTTGTCTTGTCATTACAAGCCCTCCTGTACACCCCATTCAGATATTGGAAGGCTATTCTAAGGTCTCCTGGAAGCCTTCTCTTCTCCAGGCTGAAAAGCCTCAGCTCTCTCAGCCTGTTCATAGCAGTCAGGGTTCACATCCTTCCTCACAGTTATAATATTGACATATGTATTTTAGGTATGACAGAATACAATCTGTGATTTTCACACAGTCTTTCATTCTACAATTTATTTAATTTAAAGAGCTCAGCATTGTTACAGCAGGGAAGTGCTGGGCAAACTGAAGCAGAGGAAGATAATCTAGTGGATAACAAGTTATCCATGGCACAGCAATGTGCCCTTGTGGCCAAGAAGGCCAATGGGATCCTGGGCTGGATTAAGAAGAGTGTCCAGCAGATCAAGAGAGATTCTCCTCCGCCTCTACTCTGCCCTGGTGAGACCCCATCTTGAGTACTGCCTTCAGTTTTGGGCTCCTCAGTTTAAGAGGGACAGGGATCTGATGCAGAAGGTCCAGCAGAAGGCTATCAGGATGATGAGGGGACTGGAGCACTGACTGATGAGGAGAGGCTGAGGGACCTGGGGCTGCTTAGTTTGTAAAGAGAAGACTGAGAGGATTAATAAATATTTATAATATCTGAAGACTGGTCAGGATGGGGGCACAGGCTCTGCTCACTTGCTCCCTGTGACAGGACAAGGAGCAATGGATGGAAGCTGCAGCACAGGAGGTTGCAGTTCAACACAAGGGTGAACTTCTTTCTAGTAAGGGTCCCAGAGCACTGGCACAAGCTGCCCAGAAAGATTGTGGGGTCTCCTTCTCTGGAGACTTTCAAGGCCTGTCTGTCCTCTCTGATCTGTGCTAGATTGTCTGGTCCTGCTCTGCCAAGGGGGTTTGGACTCGATGATCTCTTTGGGTGCCTTCCAACCCCTAACATCCTGTGATCCTGTGATCCAGATCATGGCAGGAGGAGTTGGGCACTCGGGAGGAAGAGAAGACTGCTGTCAGAGGATGTAGGGAGGCAACTAGGGAAAGATGAGGGCTCCTTGGAATTAAACCTTGCAAGAGAGATCAAGGACAACAGAAAAGGCTTGTATTAGCCAAGGCTAATACAAGAGACAATGCTGACCCACTGTTGAATAAGGTGGGTGCCCTGGTGACCAGGCATAGGAGGTTCCATGTGAACATCAGGAAAAATGTTTCCACTGTGAGGGTGGCAGAGCACTGGAACAGGCTGCCCAAAGAGGTTGTGGAGTCTCCTTCTATGGAGACATTCAAAACCCACCTGCATTTGTTCCCGTGTGGCCTACTGTAAGTGGTCCTGCTGTGGCAGGGATTTTGGACTGAGTGATCTTTTGAGGTCCCTTCCAACCTCTAACATTCTGTGATTCTGTGAATTGTTGGGAGCATGCTGCATGAGTTAAAATATGAGCTTAAGAAAATTAACTTTGTGCCAACGAGTTTACTGCAAGAATATTTTTTTTTCTCTTTGGCTTTCTAGCAATTACATGTTAAAAAAAAAAAAAAAAAAAAGGAACAAAGTCATTGATTAGTTGCACATAATCAATATGCATTATTTGGCTAAACAATAGGTCACAGACTTCTATGCAAGCAGATCATGAAGCAGCAAACGGAAAAAAAAAAAGGTTGCTGAGTTTGATGAAGTGCAGCAAAGTTAGTTGTAACCTTTAAAGCTGTTGATTTAGCAAGAAGCCTCAAATCATAACATGAACCTGAAGCAGATATACTCCATCAACCCAGCAATATGCCTTTAGACCTACAGTCACTGAAGTGGTCTGGCCATGGATCACTTAACCTCCACTAATGCAGTTTCCTCTTGCTGGGTAGTCTCTAGAGACAGAAAGAAACCCAAGTGAGAAAAGCAACCCATAAAGCAGAGATGTGCTAATATTTCCTCACCTATTCAATAACAAATGGCTAATGTGATACTGCTTTGAGAAGGACCTGTGAAGAAAGCTATTTGAGATGTGCTCCAGAGGAAGGAGAAAAGTTGTTTTGGGAGCCAGGACTTCAGTTTGAACTTTGGGGCTGAGTCCACAGTAGGACTTTTAAATGTTTGTTTTTTTTTTCTTTCCACCCAAGAAGCTGTGAGGAGGCTTCTCTCCCTCAAGTCTATAAAACACTATTAGATCCAGCTGAAAGGTGGAACAGCTGGATTAGTAGTCATTAAAAACAATTTATTTCAATAATCTTTACTCCAGTCCTTGCAATTTTAAAATTCACATTCATAATTCAAGTAGATGACTCTGAGACCAGACCTGAGCTGCATCAGGAGAAGTGTGGGCAGCAGGTGGAGGGAGGTGATTCTCCCCCTCTACTCTGCTCTGGTGAGACCCCACCTGGAGTACTGCAGCCAGTTCTGGAGCCCCTATTACAAGAGGGATGTGGAGATGCTGGAGTGTGTCCAGAGAAGGGCCACGAGGATGCTCAGAGGGCTGCAGCACCTCTGCTGTGAGGACAGATTGAAAGAGTTGGGGCTGTTCAGCCTGGAGAAGAGGAGGCTCCCAGGTGACCTTCTTGTGACATTCCAGTATCTGAAGGGGGCCTACAAAAGAGCTGGGGAGGGACTTTTTAAGGTCTCAGGTAGTGACAGGACTAGGGGGAATGGAGCAAAGCTGGAGGTGGGGAGATTCACACTGGATGNGTGGGCAGCCTGATCGAGGGTAGGGTGTCCCTGGGGGGTTGGAACTGGCTGATCCTTGTGGTCCCTTCCAACCCTGCCTCATTCTATGATTCTATGATCCAGTTGAAAGGTGGAACAGCTGGATTAGTAGTAATTAAAAGCAATTTATTCGAATAATCTTTACTCCAGTGCCTGCAATTTTAAATTTCACATTCATCATTCCAGTAGATGACTCTGAGAATGTCCTGAGAGGCACAGCAATGGAGGGAGAAGAGGATATATGATGGCAGGTGGAGCATTTTTGGATTAAAAGGTAAAGAGAGAGACAGGGCAGTGCAATGCACTGCCAAGATGGTACTTACTGATGGACAAATGAATTGGATGTTAATTGCTGCAAAATGTGAATTGCTAAATTCGGAGATGCCCTATCCTGTGATTCACCAATGGCCATAGGCAGTAACAGGAATATTTGCCAATAGGTTACTTTTCCTCATCCACTCTTGCTTCTCCAAGGGAAGACAGAAGGGTAATGTGAAAGGCAAGCAGACTATGGGAATAAAGAAATGGCTTCAGAGAAAACCTAGTCTTTGCCCACCACTAGCAAAACTCTGATTCCCACTCCCTGCTTTGCTACTGCCATGACATAACTCAGACAAAAAGAGTGAGTCTGGGCTTACCCTTCCTGCAGCAAAGCTGAATGAGGTTACTAAGAACTTAAAGTTCAGGCTATCTTGAAAGAGGGACTTTTATTCCCTGAAGAAAGGCCTGCTGTACTATGCTGGGTATGTGGTGAACAAGAATCATAGAATGGTTTAGGTTTGAAGGGACCCCGAAGATCATCCAGTTCCAACCCCCCTGTGCCACAGGCAGGGACACCTCCCACTAGAACAGGTCACTCAAACCTCATCCAGCCTGGCCTTGAACACATCCAGGGAGGGAGCAGCCACAACCTCCCTGGGCAACCTGTGCCAGTGCCTCACCACCCTCACTGTGAAGAATTTCCTCCTAACATCCCATTTAAATCTCCCCTCTGCCACTTTAAACCCATTCCTCCTCATCCTGTCATTTCAAGACCTTGTGAACAGTCCCTCCCCAGCCCTCCTGCAGGCCCCCCTCAGATACTGGAAGGTTACTATAAGGTCTCCTGGAAGCCTTCTCTTCTCCAGGCTGAAAAGCCCCAACTCTCTCAGCCTGTCCTCATAGCAGAGCTGCTCCAGCCCTCTGATTACCTTTATGGCCCTCCTCTGGACCCTCTCCAGCAGTTCCATGTCCTTCTTGTGCTGGGGGCTCCAGAACTGCACACAGTACTCCAGGTGGGGTCTGAGGAGAGCAGAGTAAAGGGGCAGAATCTCCTCCCTTGCCCTGCTGGCAATGCTCTCACCACTCTCATGGTGAAGAACTTCCTCCTCACATCCAATCTAAATAAGGCAAATGCCACTTCAGGCTGGCATCTTGGCAGAAAAGCAGAGTGTGCAAACAAGCCTGGATGCCACTCTCTGGAAGCAAACCAGCTAAATATTTATGGCAGCTTGGTTGTCTAAAAACACAGACACTATGCTATAGGAAAGAAAGAGGTTTGATGCTTGCATTGTTTCTCGTGAGAGAAGCAAATAAGGACTTTGCCTTCAGGAGAATACAGATTCCTCCTGAAGGTTTCTCGGAGCTCTTCAGTCTCAAAAAGCAGAGCCAGGAGACCCAAGCAATATCACACGTTGCAGAAGTAGAGATTGTTATGCATGTTAGCTTTGCACATTTTGCTGGAATACAGGGAGAGAGATGCTCTGCTTCTCTGCTAATCCAGGTTTGATGCACAACACTCTTGAGCAGGGACACTGGCAGTACAAGAAAATTGACAACCTGGCTAAGTGTTGTGGTAAGTGTCTTCCTTCCTCAAAACTACAATCCTAGGAGATTACTTCCTCTATCTTACTTTCTTCTGCAGGATTTCTTTTTGTTGTTACTGATTTTTTTTTTTTTTTTTTTTTTTTGTTTTTTTTGTTTTTTTTCATTGGTTTTTTTAGNAAGAGAACTCTGTGACAGTCATTGACATGATTAGGTCATTGTTTTGTTTTGTTGGTTTTTTTTCAGTGCTGTTCTGAAGATGCATAAATGAGGTGCTAAGAGAGACAGTTTAGCACCAAACTTGGTGGAGGCAGATAATGGTTGGACTTGATGACTGTTAATTGCCTTTTCCAGCTGAAATTGTTCTACAGTTCTATGATATGCTGAGCATGCAAAGTCAAAGCTGTTCATATCCTATTCTTGCTTACACTCTTTCCTTTCCTTATTCTCCTGGGCTTTCACAGTTTAGGCTATCTTCATGATTCCTTGCATAGGAGGACTAAGACATGGTCTCTCAGCCTCCTGTTCTTCAAAAAGTTCAGTTGCTTGGCAGCTGACCTCTCCTCTGTCTCCTTTCTGTTGTTGTATGACCAGGTGTATTTGCTCCCTCTCAGCCACAACAGCTTGGGATAAAGAGAAAAAGAAGAAAGAGGAAGAAGGAAGATGAAAAAAACAGAAAAGAGAGAAAAGAGAAAAAAGAGAGAAAAGAGAGAAAAGAGAAAAAAGTGGAAAAAAAAGAGAAAAAAGAGAAAAGAGAGAAAAGAGAAAAAAGTGGAAAAACAAGAAAAGAGAGAAAAAAGTGGAAAAAAGAGAAAAAAGAGAAAAGAGAAAAAAGAAAAAAGAAAAGATAAAAAAGAAAAGAAAGAAAAGAGACTAAAGAAAAAAAGAAAAAAGAAAAAAGAGAAAAAAGAAAAGAGAAAAAAGAAAAGACAAAAAAAGAAAAGAGAAAAAAGAAAAAAGAAAAAAAGAGAAAAAAGAAACAAAAGAGACTAAAGAAAAAAAGAGAAAAAAGAAAAAGAGAAAAAAGAAAAGAGAAAAAAGGAAAAAGAAAAGAGAAAAAAGGAAAAAAGAAAGGTGTGAGTGGGCTAGAAGTGATACTGTGTACTCCACTTCTCATCAAGTTTAGATGTGCAATATGTGAAAGATATGTTGGCAGGGCAGCAACAGCAATTCAGATCCTCTGGGGACCTCAGCATTAGTATTGAAAAAAATCATCTCTATGGAAATGCTCCTTTTTATAGGAGCAAATCAGACTACAGCAGTAGAGAATGCAAACCTGCACACTTGGTTCTAATCCAGAAGGTCCTGTTTGCAGAGACGTAGGAGGCCTCTTGGCCTTGTAGATTTTAGTTTTCAGTATGGTGAAGTTAACAAACAAAAAAGCAGGACAGCGAAAAATATTTGGAGAGGTTGGGGTGGCCAAGTAAGCAATGACAGAATGAAAACTGGAAAGGCAACTCTGCCACAGTGCCATCGACCCAACATTTGGGTCAATTCATGACCAGTAAATAGGTCTCAAGTAACTAAGCAAGCTTGTTACTTTCTAGCACATGGCTTTAATGTCTTCTCTTTCTTCTCTGGAAAACTCACATTCTTCAAAGCATCTTTTACAGTAGGAATGAGATTGGATTTCTGACTTTGGAGGCCAGCCTATTTCTCACATCTGAGGTGTGTATTAAAAACTCAGTAAAGTGTATTTAAAAAAAAAAGCTCAGTAGAGAAATGTAAAGCAAAGAAATGGTCTAGAAAGGGGACTGTGACTGATGGGTGCAAGTGGTTGGTATATTTTCTCGTCAGTGCCTCTATCGAGCCTGCTGAAGTTACAAGACATGGCATCTGTCCCCACCAAAACCTCACACCCATCAGAGCTGTGAAATGAGAAAGCAAAAACACCTTGTCTGCTGGCTTAATTTCTTTCCATGCCTCTCTTGCACTTCTCATGGTAAGCTCTCCTGCAGATCCAGAGATGTCCTTCCCTCTCCACAACTTGTCTTGGCCACCTTTTTGGCATGCTTTCTGTAATACCTGCCCTCCCCTCACTATACAGGAGGTTGTTCTTTGGTGCTGTTCAAGAACATGGTAGGCTCTGCAAATGCAAAAAAACTTCACAATCTAGTTCAGCTAACTGGAGAAGCAGCAGATGTATCAGCCTATCACAGAGATGCACTTGGTCTTCAAACTTAGTATTCTGTCCCATTACTTCTTGCTGCTGTGGCCAGCTTCTGAAAGGAGAGCTGAGGAATGCTTGGAATAAGCAAAACTGAGAAGCTTTGAAGTGTTTCTTAATGTTTCCTCCAGGATGTGAGAGCCACTGAATCTTCTGGTTGGCTGAGGATTTTAGTAGATAGGTCTTCTGGTCAAAAGGAAACCATCTCACCTATAAATACTGGTCACAAAGGTTGCAGAACCCAGCTAAGGAATCAGAATGAATTCATCAAGCTGCAAGAGGCAAACTTCACAATCTAGTTCAGCTACTTGGAGAAGCAGCAGATGTATCAGCCTATCACAGAGATGCACTTGGTCTTCAAGCTTAGAAAAGCAGGCCTTAGTATTCTGTCCCATTACTTCTTGCTGCTGTGGCCAGCTTCTGAAAGGAGAGCTGAGGAATGCTTGGAATAAGCAAAACTGAGAAGCTTTGAAGTGTTTCTTAATGTTTCCTCCAGGATGTGAGAGCCACTGAATCTTCTGGTTGGCTGAGGATTTTAGTAGATAGGTCTTCTGGTCAAAAGGAAACCATCTCACCTATAAATACTGGTCACAAAGGTTGCAGAACCCAGCTAAGGAATCAGAATGAATTCATCAAGCTGCAAGAGGCAAACTTCACAATCTAGTTCAGCTACTTGGAGAAGCAGCAGATGTATCAGCCTATCACAGAGATGCACTTGGTCTTCAAGCTTAGAAAAGCAGGCCTTAGTATTCTGTCCCATCACTTCTTGCTGCTGTGGCCAGCTTCTGAAAGGAGAGCTGAGGAATGCTTGGAATAAGCAAAACTGAGAAGCTTTGAAGTGTTTCTTAATGTTTCCTCCAGGATGTGAGAGCCACTGAATCTTCTGGTTGGCTGAGGATTTTAGTAGATAGGTCTTCTGGTCAAAAGGAAACCATCTCACCTATAAATACTGGTCACAAAGGTTGCAGAACCCAGCTAAGGAATCAGAATGAATTCATCAAGCTTCAAGAGGCAAGCATTTGTCTCCTCCTAAATGGGGAAGGACCTGGTGCTGTACACCATCCAGATGTAACAAGAGTCATATTGCCCTGACATTACTGCTGTGGCACAGGAGAGTAAACTGGGACAGAGCCTGAACAAAAGCTGAAGCCTGGGACTGCAGCTTCATATTTTCCTTGCATTTTTCTCTAAGCTCTTCTGGGAGAAGAGTCCTTTTTGTGCAGCAGGGGGAAGAGAGAGTTACAGTTCTCATAAAAACAAATACGGACTGCTGCAAATCTGATTCGCCCATTGCACCCAAGAGAAAACTATCAGAGTTCTGGATTTGATAAGCTGCTGTATATATATATTCAAATATTTAGTTTTATTTTTCGTTCTTTCTCTGGAATGGGACTTGTGACTACGTGCCAGGGCATTTTTGTTTTGTTGGCTTTTTTTCCCTCCTGTACACCCAGAACCAGATTACTGAGGTTGCTCAGAAGTTGTCTTTATCTTGGAACCAAAATACAGAAAGACTGCATGAAAGAGAATGAGATATAAGCTGCTCTTTTTACCTGCCATCTCAGGCACCAGGTTCTGTCAGTTCTCCAACAGAGGAGCTCCCACCAATTTGTGTTATAAAGCAAAACAAGAGCAGCAGACAAAAGCCCCGCGGAAAGAAAGCAAATCACAACTTGCCTCTGGATCAATCAGCAGCGACCATTAGTAAGCCTGAAGCCTGCAGAGAAAAGCTGCTCCCTCCAGAAGGGATTACCTCTGTTTATGGCTAAACTGCTCGGTGGAACGGAGCCAGGGAGAGAGCCCATGCACCACACTGCTCTTCCTGCACATTAATTAACTGAGAGCCTTCACCCTGTGCTGGCAAATTAGCACTCTCTGAGGCACAGTTCATAGCCTGCCCCGGAGCCCATTCCCTTCAGCTAATTGAGATACAATCACCTGGATTTCAGGGCTGACAATGAAAGTTTTTGCTAATCAGATCACAGAATCCTAGAATGGTTTAGGTTGGAAGTGACCTCAAAGATCATCCAGTTCCAACCCCCCACCACAGGCAGGGACACCTCCCACTAGAACAGGTCCACTAGTCCAGAGGAGGGCCACAAAGATGCTCAGAGGGCTGCAGCAGCTCTGCTATGAGGACAGACTACAAGAGTTGGGTCTCTACAGCCTGGACAAGAGAAGGATTCGATGAGACCTTGTAGTAGCCTTCAATGAGAACATGTAGTAGCCTTCAATGAGACCTTGTAGTAGCCTTCCAGTATCTGAAGGGGGCCTAAAGAAAGGCTGGGGAGGGACTATTGACAAGGTCTTCTAATGACAAGATGAGGGGGAATGGGTTTAAACTGGCAGAGATTTAAACTGGATGTTAGGAGGAAGCTTTTTCCATTGAGAGTGGTGAGACATTGGCACAAGTTGCCCAGGGAGGTTGTGGCTGCTACCTCCCTGGAGGTGTTCAAGGCCAGGTTGGATGAGGCCTTGAGTGACCTGTTCTAGTGGGAGGTGTCCCTACCTATGGCACAGGGAGGTTGGAACTCAATGATCTTTGAGGTCCATTCCAACCTAAACCATTCTATGATTTTATTAGTCTAGGTCATCCAGTTCCAACCCCCTGCCATGCCCAGGGACACCCTACACTAGACCAGGCTGCCCACAGCCTCTGCCAGCCTGGCTGCAAACATCTCCAAGGGAAGTGGCCCCACACAACCCCCAGGGCAACCTCCAGCCTCTCACCACTCTCATGCTGAACAACTTCCTCTTCACATCCAATCTGAATCTCCCCACCTCCAGCTTTGCTCCATTCCCCCCAGTCCTGTCACTACCTGAGACCTTAAAAAGTCCCTCCCCAGCTTTCTTGTAGGCCCCCTTCAGATACTGGAAGGCCACAAGAAGGTCACCTGGGAGCCTCCTCTTCTCCAAACTGAACAGCCCCAACTCTTTCAGTCTGTTCTCACAGCAGAGGTTCTGCAGCCCTCTGAGCATCCTCGTGGCCCTTCTCTGGACACCTCCAGCATGTCCACATCCCTCTTGTAATAGTGGCACCAGAACTGGATGCAGTACTCCAGGTGGGGTCTCAGCAGGGCAGAGTAGAGGGGGAGAATCACCTCCCTCCACCTGCTGGCCACACTTCTGCTGCAGCAGGACAGTTTTTAGAGCATGTATCAGTTTTCAAATTCAGGCACATTTCCATAACTATGGCACCCAAGACCTCTTCCTGAGTACAAGTATTTTGCTTCAGAAATAAGAGGTTTTCAAATATTAAAAAAAAAAAACCAACTTCCTGCCCCAAACCAAAATCCCTGAAAAACTTAACCTCCAAAAGCATACAGATGCTGACTCCTCTGGCTGCTGCCTGCAAGAACATTTCTCTGCTCAGCGTTGATGATACATCTGATGTAGTAGAAACCTGCTTGCAAGAAGCTCCTAGGACACTTCAGGATGATTATGAGAATGATCAGAAACATTCTGAAGTGTTCCCTGTCCTCCCCTCCATATCAGCCCAGAAGATTTCCACACCACTCAGGTCTGGTGAGTCACAAAACTCAGAAGTTTTCTGGCATATTACTCAACACTCAGTCACTGCTGTGATGCAAACACTTCTCTAATCCCCAAGCACTGTAGAAGAGATCACTTTCTACAGGTAATTAGGCAATTTTTCATTGGAAGCAGAGCTCAGAGGCAGAAAGTCTGGATGTTTTCTTTGCACAATTTCATTCTCCATGATATGGTAGCCTTTGAGCATTAGAGGTCGAAAGCATGGTCCCAAAACAAAAGGTCAGAAGCACCATCTCAAAACAAACCCACACTTTAGCATAGAATAATTAGCCATGGAAGGTGCCCATTTCCCTCCACTGACCTTGGAGACTGCCTACAAAGTAGCAAGGATAATTATACACCTAGAATCATAAAATCAGTCAGGGTTGAGATGGGACCACAAGGATCATCTAGTTCCAACTCCCCCTGCCGTGCCCAGGGACACCCTACCCTAGATGAGGCTGCCCACAGCCTCATCCAGCCTGGCTGCAAACACCTGCAGGGATGTGGCCCTAAGCCCTCCCTGGGCAACCCATTCCAGGCTCTCACCACTCTCATGCTGAACAACTTCCTCCTCACATCCACATCTGAATCTCCCCACCTCCAGCTTTGCTCCATTCCCCCTAGTCCTGTCACTACCTGAGACCTTAAAAAGTCCCTCCCCAGCTTTTCTGTAGCCCCCTTCAGATACTGGAAGGCCACAAGAAGGTCACCTGGGAGCCTCCTCTTCAAACTGAACAGCCCCAACTCTTTCAGTCTGTCCTCATAGCAGAGGTGCTGCAGCCCTCTGAGCATCCTCGTGGCCCTTCTCTGGACACACTCCAGCACCTCCACATCCCTCTTGTCCCAGGGGCTCCAGAACTGGATGCAGTACTCCAGGTGGGGTCTCAGCAGAGCAGAGTAGAAGGGGAGAATCACCTCCCTCCACCTGCTGCCCACACTTCTCCTGATGCAGCCCAGCCTCTGCTTGGCTCTCTGGGCTGCAAGTGCACACTGCTGCCTCATGTTGAGCTTCTCATCCACCAGCACCCCCAAGTCCCTCTCCTCAGGGCTGCTCTCCAGCCAGGCACTGCCCAGCCTGCATTTGTGCTTGGCATTGCCTCCACCCAGCTGCAGGACCTTGCACTTGGCCTTGTTGAACCTCCTGAGGCTGGCTTGTGCCCAGCTCTGCAGCCTGTGCAGGTCCCTCTGGATGCCATCCCTGCCCTCCAGCCTGGCTGCTACACCACACAGCTTGGGGTCATCAGCAAACTTGCTGAGGCTGCACTCAATGCCTCTGTCCATGGCACCCTCAAAGATGTTGAACAAGACTGGTCCCAGGACAGAGTCCCTGAGGTACTCTGCTTGTCACTGGTCTCCACTTGGACATGGAGCCATTGACAGCCACTCTTTGGGTGTGGCCATCAAGCCAGTTCTTTATCCATCTGGTGCTCCACCCATCAAAACTTACATCGAGAAGTAAAATTGCCAAACCATTTATGTTTTAAATAAACCAAAATATTATAATAATGAAAAAAAAACAACCAACAAACCTACCTTGCTTTCTTAATGATAAACACAAAGTTTCTTCTGACATAGCTTATTTTCTCAGCCTTGAAACTGAAAAGTAACTAAATGGCAAGGCTGTGACATTTTCTGGAAGGTGTCAGCTATCTACCAGCAAGCAGAGCCTGATCAATTTAATATCTGGAGACCTATGACTAAGTTTGGAGTTAATTTAGAGAAATGTGGACAAACCAAACAGGAACAAAATCACTACAGCTCAATTAAAAGAGCTAAACTGTCACAAACACCAGCCAGCTGGCCCAGAAATGACTCTGAAGTTAAAATGTTCCTGCATTGTTACCTGTATCCTAAGATCCTCAATAAGAAAAGGTAACCTGGTCAATCTGTGCACCAGTGACCCTCCCTCTGTTACATCAGATTATGGCAGAAAGGACATAAGCAAGCAAACCATTGCATCCCAATCTGTGACCCAGCCAGAAGATCTAAACCATCTGCAATCATCAATACAAAAACTATTAACTCATTGCAAACTGTAGAAGCAGCAAGGGCATCACATTCTGGAGGATGGTAAAAACAGCAGAAAGAAAAGGAGCTGCTAAGCATCATGCCATTGCCATGGGGCTTTCAGCTACCTCTGCACTGCTAGTGAAGATCCAGAGCACATCCTCTTTGGTGTCCATGGGCTCGTGGAGGGCCCCAGACAGTGTTGTGGACAGGCCCCACATGATCGTCCCCAGGCCATGTCTGACCCTAGTCCCCACATCGTGCTTGATGATCCTGATACCCACTCACTCATGGGCCAGCTCCTCAGTCCAGCCTTGGCCTGTTCCCATCTGCAGGGAGGTGCCTGGGGCTGTGGTAGTCTCCCTTGGCTGTTCTGACCCTGCCCATGCAGAACACCTCTGTTATGAGGACAGGCTGAGAGAGTTGGGGGTTTTCATCCTGGAGGAGAGAAGGCTTCGAGAAGACCTTATAGTAGCCTTCCATTATCTGAAGGGGGTCTACAGGAGGGCTGGGGAGGGACTGTTCACAAGGTCTTATAATGACAGAACAAGGGGGAATGGTTTTAAACTGGCAGAGGGGAGATTTAAATAGGACATTAGGAGGAAGTTCTTTGCAGTGAGGGTGGTGAGACACTGGCATAGGTTGCCCAGGGAGGTTGTGTCTGCTCCCTCCCTGGATGTGTTCAAGGCCAGGCTGGATGAGGTCTTGAGCGACCTGATCTAGTGGGAGGTGTCCCTGCCTGTGGCACAGGGGGGTTGGAACTGGATGATCTTTAAGGTCCCTTCCAACCTAAACCATTTTACGAAATTGGGTGGACCTGGGCTGCCAGACCCTGCCCTGCTGCCTTGGCGAATCCCCAGAACCTTTGTACCAGTCAGCCCCCAGCCTCTTGCCACCATGACACTTCCAGTCTCCTGCTAAATCTCGTTCCTCCATCTATTCTCAAAATTCATCCCTTCCTTCTCCTCACTGCTTTAAATACTCTGCAAAGTGACTCCACAAACCAGACCGCAGACACATCAGCACAGCTCAGCTCTGAAATACTACGGCTTTAAATAACTGCACTGGAGGCTTCTGCTGGTGTCTTATAGAAAAATTGAGTCATTCCTGGCTCAGGCACCGCCAGCAGCAGAGGGAAGATGCTGGCTGTGTTGCCTGCACCCACCCTACCTGCGAGGCACATCTGGCTGTTGGACTGCTGCAGAACAGTCAGTGCAGAGTCAGGCTCCCCCTCTGCCATTTCTGCTGTTCCACGAGAAAGGCAAAAAGCTCCTGATGGAAGTGAGATGTATGTAGAGCACCAACTCAACAGCTACCCAGATCATAGAATCATAGAATCATAGAATGGTCTAGGTTGGAAGAGACCTCAAAGGTGCCAGTGCCTCGCCACCCTCACTGTGAAGAACTTCCTCCTAACATCCCCTTCAAATCTCCCCTCCACCAATTTGAACCTGTTCCTTCTCATTCTGTCATTACAAGACCTTGTGAACAGTCCCTCCCCAGCCCTCCTTTAGGCCCCCTTCAGATACTGGAAGGTTACTATAAGGTCTCCTCGAAGCCTTCTCTTCTCCAGGCTGAAAAGCCCCAACTCTCTCAGCCTGTCCTCATAGCAGAGGTGCTGCAGCCCTCTGATCATCTTCATGGCCCTCCTCTGGACTCTCTCCAGCAGTTCCATGTCCTTCCTGTGCTGGGGGCTCCAGAACTGCACACAGTACTCCAGGTGGGGTCTGAGGAGAGCAGAGTAAAGGGGCAGAATCCCCTCCCTTGCCCTGCTGGTAATGCTTCTCTTGCTGCAGCCCAGCACACAGTTGCTGTCTGGGCTGTGTGTGAGCTTCTCATCCACCCAGACCCCCAGGTCCTTTTCCTCAGTGCTGCTTTCCAGCCAGCTGTACATGACTCAATGTAGTCATGTCTACATTGAGTGAGCAAAGGGTTTAATTTAGGGTTGATGTCCAAGTTAGAAAGCAATCAAAAAAAAAACCTAGGTCCCTTAGAACGTGAACTTGCTGAACAGCAGAGCAAACCTGTTGCAAAGAGAAACAAGATGTATCTCAGCAAATATCTCGATGATTCTCACCCACGCTTTGAATTAACTTCGATTTTTCATTGTTTTTTTTTAAGCTTATGTATAGCAGTAAACCATAGGTATATAGAGGAGGCTGCCAAACAGTGCTTAAAACACAAAATCAAAGGACCATGCTGGAGCACGCATTAAAATTTAAACCTTTCGTCTGCTCCTCGTGTGACAGCATTGTGAGAAAGACAGAAATGAAATACTTGTGGCACTAATTAAAACTCCCTGTTGAGATCCAAGTCGTTAGAATTCCATACAAAGTGCTGCTGTACCAAGATGAGTTTTGGTAAAGCCGAGACAAAAAAAGGACTGGGAGTCAAATAAAGATGTTTGTCATTGCAGATAGCACAGCAGGTTGGGGTTTTTTTTTCCAGGTGGTGTAATGCATGTATGCACCTTATCATCCAGGGTAAGAATTGTGCTGAGGGCAAAAATGCTCCTGCCTTTTCTGGAATACTGGGATACAGTGCAAAGAGCAGAAAAATAGAGGAGGGAGCAAAAAATCAATCTTTGGGTGTGTTTTTTTTTTGGGGGGGTTGTTTTTTGTTGTTTTTTGTTTTTTTTTTTCCCCCAAGCAGTTCTTCTTAAAAAGACTTTGAAGAAGAACCAGACTTGAAGAGACTTTAAAGAGAGGAAGTGTAGTTGTTGGGTATCATTGTTCAGCCTTCCTAATAAATTATTGTGATTAATCCATCCTAAATATCTACTTCTTATTAGCAATTTCAAGGCTTCTCTATGGTGGCCTGAGGACATTTAGCAAATTGTTGGAAAATGTAGTAGTATGAAAACCTAAAACTGCAGTCAAATAGACTCAGCCTGGAGAAGAGAAGGCTCCAAGGAGACCTTGTAACAGCCTTCCAGTACCTGAAGGGTGTCTACAAGAAAGTTGGGAAGGGACTTTTTACAAGCTGGGAAGAGACTTTAAAGAGAGGAAGTGTAGTTGTTGGGTATCATTGTTCAGCCTTCCTAATAAATTATTGTGATTAATCCATCCTAAATATCTACTTCTTATTAGCAATTTCAAGGCTTCTCTATGGTGGCCTGAGGACATTTAGCAAATTGTTGGAAAATGTAGTAGTATGAAAACCTAAAACTGCAGTCAAATAGACTCAGCCTGGAGAAGAGAAGGCTCCAAGGAGACCTTGTAACAGCCTTCCAGTACCTGAAGGGTGTCTACAAGAAAGCTGGGAAGGGACTTTTTACAAGTGTTGGTGGTGACAGGAAGAGAGGGAATGGACTGAAGCTTAAGGAGAGCTGATTTAGACTGGAGAAGAGGAAGAAAATGTTTCCAGTGAGGGTGCTGAGACACTGGCACAGGTTGCTAAGGGAGGTTGTGGATGCTCCCTCCCTGGAGGTGATCAAGGACAGGCTGGATGAGGCCTTGAGCAACCTGGGCTAGTGGGAGGTGTCCCTGCCTGTGGCAGGGGTGTTGGGACTAGATGATCTGTAAGGTCCCTTCCAATTTAAACCATTCCATGAATCTGTGAAATGGTCTCCACCTGTGTTAGAAAACCTGGAGTACTGTGTGCAGTTCTGGAGCCCCCAGCACAAGAAGGACATGGAACTGTTGGAGAGAGTCCAGAGGAGGGCCACGAAGATGCTGAGAGGGCTGCAGCAGCTCTGCTATGAGGACAGGCTACGAGAGTTTGGGCTCTGCAGCCTGGAGAAGAGAAGGCTTCCAGGAGACCTTATAGTAGTCTTACAGTATCTGAAGGGGGCCTCCAGGAAAGCTGAGGAGGGACTGTTCACAAGGTCTTGTAATGACAGGACGAGAAGGAACAGGTTCAAATTGGTGGAGGGGAGATTTGAAGGGGATGTTAGGAGGAAGTTCTTCACAGTGAGGGTGGTGAGGCACTGGAACAGGTTGCCCAGGGAGGTTGTGGCTGCTCCCTCCCTGGATGTGTTCAAGGCCAGGCTGGATGAGGTCTTGCGCATCCTGACCTAGTGGGAGGTGTCCCTGCCTATGGCACAGGGGGGTTGGAACTGGCTGATCTTTGAGGTCTCTTCCAACCTAAACCATTCTACGATTCCATGATTCTATGATTCTGCAAAGTTGAGGGGCAGCACAGATGTTGAGATTGGCCTTTACAACATCCTACCTCTGGATCTGTGCCTGGGAACTGTTGGGAAGAATGCTAGTTGGGAAGAATGCTAGTTGGTCTGTGCCAAAAGGAGTACCTGGGTCCTTCTGAATGTGTGTTATAGTGCCTGGAGGCATATCCTGAGCACTGTTTAATTTACTAATACAGACATAGCTGGGGAATTCTTTGTCCTAAAGCCACAGCTAATTTGGTAATGTCCCACAATCCAGAGAGGCTATGTCAGTTGCTTGCTTATTATTGCACCTAGCAAAAATCCATCAGGATTATCAGAAGTTTACACAGAATTTAAGAGGTAATATCCTGGGTAGTCCTGATGGAAATGCATGCAGTAATGGCTTTGCAAAACACAAGGGAAATCAGAATTCTGATCAGAACCATTCTTGAAAGTTCCTTGGCTCTAACAGTGTGCTAAGGTGTCTTGGTGTGCTAAGAACCATCCAAACAATTGAAAAGCTGCCAGGCTTACCCTTGCCATTTTCTGTGTTCTCCTGAGAAGCAACATACCATAAAAGGTTACTCTAGAAATCAAGTGCGCGGTGACAAACGTTGTTTAAGATAAAACAGAAATATCCTTTTGAAATAGAAAGAGAAAAGAAGCAGATTTTCAGGCTTCTGAGTCTGAAGTCAATTCTGCTGCTGCTACCACCTATTATGAGCCACATGAAAAGGTTGTTCATGCCAATATGATTCACCTCTGTGTTCTTTATCTCGGGGGGTAAGACAAGCTGGAAATGTCCAAATGTTGGCAGAAAGTCACTTTGTTTTCACACAACACACATTCTGTAGCTCGTGAATTAAACGAAATGAAGCATTCTAAAAGTGTGTCCTAGGCCTTTGTTTACGGTAGGGCTTGTGGGCAGAACTGAAGCACAGCAGTGCAGCTTTGCTTTTTGTGCTGATGAAAGAACGAAAGGAAGGGAAGGGAAGAAGGAAGGGAGGGAGGGAAGAAGGGACCACAAGATTCATCTAGTTCCAACCCTCCTGCCATGCCCAGGGACACCCTACCCTAGATCAGGCTACCCACAGCCTCATCCAGACTGGCTGCAAACACCTCCAAGGGATGTGGCCCCAACCACCTCCCTGGGCAACCCATTCCAGGCTCTCACCATTCTCATGGTGAACAACTTCCTCCTCACATCCAATCTGAATCTCCCCACCTCCAGCTTTGCTCCATTCCCCCTAGTCCTGTCACTCTCTGATAGCATAAAAAGTCCCTCCCCAGCTTTTCTGTAGGTCCCCTTCAGATCCTGGAAGGCCACAAGAAGGTCACCTCAGAGTCTCCTCTTCTCCAAACTGAATAGCCCCAACTCTAAGTCTGTCCTCACAGCAGAGGTGCTGCAGTCCTTTGAGCATCTTCATGGCCCTCCTCTGGACACACTCCAGTATGTCCACATCCCTCTTGTATTAGGGGCTACAGAACTGGATGCAGTACTCCAGGTGTGGTCTCACCACGGCTGAGTAGAGGGGGAAAATCACCTCTCTCGACCTCCTGGCCACAATTCTCCTGCTGCAGCCCAGAATCTGGTTGGCTTTCTGGGCTGCAGGTGCACACTGCTGGCTCATGTTGAGCTTCTTGTCCACTATTACAATTACATCACACTTAAATGCTTAGCTACAAAGATAATTAATTTCTCTCCACATACACATTTCTATGTTGTAATTTCTAGTTCTAGGCAGCCTTCTTTCTTCTAGAACAACAGAAGGTCACAAGGGACCACATAAATCAGAGTGCCTTGCATGTTTGAGCTAGCTTTAGGCAATTATTTTCAGGTGAGCTTTCTAGTGTTTGGAAAACATTTACATCCCACCTTCACAACACCTTTGTTATGAATGGTTGGCTATGGCAAGGTGAAAGAAGGAGCTCTGGGACAGTGCATCACTTTTTTCTGATTAGCATTGTCCTAAATTGTCTCCTCCCTTTGCACAGAGTCATAGAATGGTTTAGGTTGGAAGAGACCTCAAAGATCAGCCAGTTCCAACCCCCCTATGCCATAGGAAGGGACACTTCCCACTAGATCAGGTCACTCAAGACCTCATCCAGCCTGGCCTTGAACACATCCAGGGAAGGAGCAGCCACAACCTCCCTGGGCAACCTGTTTCAGTGTCTTGCCACTCTCACTGTGAAGAACTTTATCCTAACATCCCGTTTAGATCTCCCCTCTGCCGGTTTAAATCCATTCCTCCTCATCCTGTCATAACAAGACCTTATGAATAGTCCCTCCCCAGTCCTCCTGTAGGCCCCCTTCAGATACT
This sequence comes from Psilopogon haemacephalus, assembly GCA_013396835.1. NCBI lineage: Eukaryota > Metazoa > Chordata > Aves > Piciformes > Megalaimidae > Psilopogon > Psilopogon haemacephalus. The sequence goes on from VWZI01021466.1 coordinate 75,785, forward strand.
GGTAGGCTGCTATAAGGTCTCCTCGAAGCCTTCTCTTCTCCAGGCTGAAAAGCCCCAACTCTCTCAGCCTGACCTCATAGCAAAGCTGCTCCAGCCCTCTGATCATCTTTGTGGCCCTTCTCTGGACTCTCTCCAACAGTTCCATGTCCTTCTTGTGCTGGGGGCTCCAGAACTGCACACAGTACTCCAGGTGGGGTCTGACGAGAGCAGAGTAAAGGGGGAGAATCCTCTCCCTTGCCCTGCTGGCAACACTTCTCTTAATGCAGCCCAGCACACAGTTGCTGTCTGGGCTGCGTGTGCACACTGTTGGCTCATGTTGAGCTTCTCATCCACCCAGACCCTCAGGTCCTTTCCCTCAGGGCTCCTCTCCAGCCACTCACCACCCAGCCTGTATTTGTGCTTGGGATTGCACTGACCCAGGTGCAGGACCTTACACTTGGCCTTGTAAAATTTCATGAGGTTAGGCTCATGGTTGGAGCTTTCTATGTCTGCCAGCGAAGAGCATTTAGACACTTTCTAGACTGGTTTATTCTTCTGTATGAATGTTATTTGGATGTCTTTCGAGATCTTTGTGTGCCTTTAATTCTGGTCTTGGTCAATGACTGAAGCACCTCTTCATTCTATACCTATCATGAAAAGAAGGTGGTCATTCTGACCCATCTCCCTGCCATGCAAGGCTTTGACTCCGTTGCATGCTGCTTTTCACCTGTTTCAGATCTACCAAAGGATGAGGATGGTAGAGCAAGGGACCCACTCAGCTTAAATCTTCTTCGTAGGTTGTGCGTCATAGCATCAGATGAACAGAGCTGATGAGCAGATGCGAGTGGAACACTGACAGTCTGCTTTGACAAGCTTTCATAACAGTGGGTGAAAGAAAGAGAAAAAAAAATGCCACCTGTTGAAAGTATCCACAAGTTTTGGAGATGATCACCACGCTAATTACAGGAGCGCTGTTAAACCTCAGATACAAACCGGTACCAACACAAGCTCAGCAAAGCGTGGCCCAAGCATAGATTAGCTGTGACTAGATGATCCAACCCTGACTGATTCTAGGATTCCATGACTGTGTCAAACAAACTGCTCATAAATCCAACAGTCTATTCCAAAAAATCCGTTCAAGAAAGAGAAAGGACAGAAGAAACGGAAGAATTTACAAAATGTTTGCCCTTTTGCTTCCTACTTTTGCTGAAATTTCATCCAGGGGCTTTCCAAAAGACTGATTTATGAGTCCTCAACATTTAAACTAGGAAACTAATCACAGAATGGTAGGGGTTGGAAAGGAAAAATTAACTCCAGCCTCCCTGCCAAAGCAGATGGACTCGAATCGATGATGGGAGTTAACATTTCTGGCCTGATGGAAATTTGGATCGCATTGTGGAGCTCTGTGTGTCTGCCAATGAGTTCTAATGGCTCAGCAGGGTTATATTTGCTACATGTCTTTGTACATATACACATATATATTTGCCTCAAAACGATTATATTTAGAATCACAGAATGGTTTAGGTTGGAAGGGACCTCAACGACCATCCAGTTCCAACCCCCTGCCATAGGCACCTCTCACTAGAACATGTGAACCTATATGCCCACTTCTCAGTATAAAAGCTTATATATATAAGCAATTAAAACAACACATTAATTATCAGAACTGCTTTTCTGGTGTGCAGACTTGGAATTTATCATATCTGTTCTGTGGTATTTTCTGTAATACTCCCTCTGTATATTTCTGCCATGAACAGACCCATGCCACTCATTCGCTGGCTTACTAGGAAGATGCAAGCACAGATGAAGCAAGCTGAGTTCTGTAGCATGTTTGAGGAAGTATTAATTGATACTTAACAACATGTAGCATGGTGGCAAAAATAATTACCTGCAAAGCAGCAGAAATAAAAAAAAAAAAAAAACCAGGAAAAAAAATTTATACTTTAAAAATTACCTGCAAAACAGCAGAAATGGCCATAAAAAGACTAGGAAAAAAACCCCCAAACTTCTAAAATTACATGCAAAAAAGCAGAAATGGCAAAAAAAGAAAGACAGGGGAAAAATTTATACTTTAAAAATTACCTGCAAAACAGCAGAAATGGCCATAAAAAGAC
>VWZI01021466.1:83123-96596 GCA_013396835.1 Psilopogon haemacephalus
GGATTGAGGACTGTAGCACACCAGTTGTTGCTAGGAACTTAAAAATTAACACATGAGTAGGGAAAGCACACAGGTCTTTGCATTAATGCAATGCCTTGCTACACTTCTGGCAGACCTCTGCTACAAGGATAGGCTGAGGCAGCTGGGAATGTTCAGCCTAGAGAAGAGAAGGCTCTGGGGGCACTTTAGGGCTGCCTTCCAGTACCCAAAGGGATTGTACAAGAAGGCTGGAGAGGGAAGGGGAGGGGAAAGCACGGGGGGGAATGGTTTTAAGCTGAGGGAGAGGAGGTTCAGAATGGATTTTAGGAAGAAGTTCTTCAGTACGAAGGTGGTGAGACTCTGGAATAGGCTGCCCAGGGATATTGTGGATGCCTCCTTCCTAGGGCAGCCAAGTCTAGCTGAGAGGTCTCCCTGCCCAAGGCAGGGAGGTTCAAGTGGATGATCTCTGAGATCCCTTCCAACTTAAGCCATTCCATAATTCTATGATTCCACTGACTTAATGAGTGGAAGACACAAAATGGCTTATTAATAAAATGTTAATAATATATTAATACAATATACAGCCATTATATTAATATAATAGACAGTTTATATATATAGTAATATAATATTAATTATATATTAATATAGCACACAGTTATTATATTAATATAATCAGACAACATATGGTAACATAATATTAATAATATATTAATATAACATACAATTATTATATTAAGATAATAAAGATAATATACAGTTGAAAGATACAGTGATGAATATTTCCCCCACATAGCCCTTCTCTGGTGGAGGGCATAAATGAGCAAAGATGTGCTTTGAAACTTTTTAGGGTTTTTTTGAATGGCTGCTTAGATGGTGCACTCTAAAATACTGAACAATGTCAAAGAGGTTCATTCTCATTGAGACTGGCTGGGTCAAAATCTCCTTGGCCTTGTTTTTCATTGCTTGTGCTCTAATATCATATGAAGGTTGGCAAAGATCCTGGGCTGCAGCAGGAGAAGTGTGGCCAGAAGGGCGAGGGAGGTGATCCTCCCCCTCTACTCTGCCCTGGTGAGACCCCACCTGGAGTACTGCATCCTGTTCTGGTGTCACTATTTCAAGAGGGATGTGGACATGCTGGAGAGTGTCCAGAGAAGGGCCACGAAGATGCTGAGAGGGCTGCAGCACCTCTGCTGTGAGGACAGACTGAAAGACTGTTCAGCCTGGAGAAGAGGAGGCTCCCAGGTGACCTTCTTGTGGCCTTCCAGTATCTGAAGGGGGCCTACAAAAGAGCTGGGGAGGGACTTTTTATGCTATCAGGTAGCGACAGGACTAGGGGGAATGGCGCAAAACTGGAGGTGGGGAGATTCAGATTGGATGTGAAGAGGAAGTTCTTCATCATGAGAATGGTGAGAGGCTGGAATGGATTGCCCAAGGGGGTGGTTGGGGCCACTTCCCTGGAGGTGTTTGCAGCCAGGCTGGATGGGGCTCTGTCCAGCCTGATCTAGGGTAGGGTGTCCCTGGGCATGGCAGGGGACTTGGAACTAGCTGATCCTTGTGGTCCCTTCCAACCCTGCCTGATTCTGTGAAAGTAAAAAGCTTTAAAAAACAAAAAACCAAAACAAAACAAAAAACCCAAAAAGCTAGGTAAGGGAGACCATGAGCAAGCTAAACATTACACAAGGATCAGATTGGCTAAGTATATATTAAATTATAGCATCCAATTAAATGATTGTGTAATCCTCCTGTTTTTTATATATATTACTATCTGTACAGCTTTACATATCACCTAAGCACCTCACAGTACTGCAACAGCTGCTTCAGTCCATATGTTTTAAATGTTCTCAAGAGTCTCATGTCAAACAATGCACGGAACAAGCTTGCTGGGCTATTAAAGCAGCAATAAGCTTCATCAGGAAACACAAAGGAACTCCAGAAGTTTACAGACAGACATACACCCACGACAAATGCACTGCCAAGCCACCTTCTCAGCTGCTTGCAAGGCTGCTTTGATGAGAGCACTGCAAGTCAAAACCCCTGTGTTTGTTCCTTATGTACCATGACAGCTTTCAGCATGTCACCTAAATAGGATTAAGAAAGCAGGTGGCCAGGACACAGTGAGAGCAAACAGCTCCGAAACATTAGCATGGAAACTGCCCTTGAGATACAAACCATCAAGCAGAAAAAAAGATGAACAATAAAAAGAATTGATCCCGTGTGGCATTTTCCAAAGCCAGGTGTCAGGCAGCTTCTGAAATAAACAAAGCACATTGCAGTCTTCTTGTTGTTTTATTGGCTGGGTGCAATAACTGACCATGAGTACTGCCACTAACACTCTTCTCTTGCCATTCAGATACGGAGATATCTCATTTAGCACATCATAGAATCATAGAATGGTTTAGCTTGGAAGAGACCTTAAAGATCATCCAGTTCCAACCCCCCGCCATAGGCAGGGACACCTCCCACTAGATCAGGTCACTCAAGACTTCATCCAGCCTCATCCTACACCTTGACAGCTAACTGGGAAAGGTTGATTTTGGGGTTTATTTATTTTAATAGTTTTGCCACTTGCAAGACATCAGCAGGACATGACAAAAATTGAATCTGAATACAAGCCCCCAGATATTCAGAATGATGTCTGTTGTGATTCTGATGATGGATTTCTGTGGTATCAGTAAATGCATTTCTGACTCTCTCCTTCACTTCAACTTACCTTGACATTTTCCCATCAGAAGATTTATTATTTGAGACCCTCTGAGTGTATTTACTGTCTAGGTAATTGCTATGTGCACAGACAAATCCATTGAGTGAGTTTCAGGATTGTTTTCTGGTCACTAATTCTTCACTGCCCTATTAATGGGTCCACACCAAATTATTAGCAACTCCTTTTTGGATTCTCAGAAGACAAACACAGTAGCTCATTGCATACTTGCACAGAAGAAAAACACCAATGAGAAAAAAACTCAAATGCAATGCCAAAATGCTGTTGCTTATGGAAATATAACAAATTGTCAGCAGCAAACACAAATCTCAGTCATTTTGCATCTCCTGCAAAAGCAGTGAGGGGGTTTTATCCTTGACACATTGGAATAATCTGTGCTAAATCCCTGGGGACAAGCAGAGAAGACAGCAGCCTGTTTGCTTCTCTTCCTTCTCTGAATTCCAGAGACCATTAGAAATCTTATGGTGAAAAGCTGAAGTGTATTATACCAAAAATCCCTAGGAAAATATTTTGCCCAGAACGTTGGCTTAAATGAAACATCTTCAACAAAGGCTTGTTAAAAGTCTTTCTCACATCAAGGTATTCTTGACACAAATCCTCTTCCCTGAGAACCATTATCCAACATTTCATTTCTTCTGTAATGCCTAAGGCACGGTCATCTTTCACACTGTCTGTAAATCAATATTTTGATGCCCTGTAATTGTTTGTTAATAACGGCAGTAAAAATACTGAGAGAAAAAGAGAGGTTTAGATCACATTTCAGAGAGTGTTCTAGGAGCTACCAACTCAGGAAGATGATTTCCTGCCACAAAGAGCCAGCAAGCCAATCTGAAGTCTAAAGGAAGACAAAAACTAATTTGTAAAAATAACTGTGCATATTTGAAACTGTCTCTACAGCTGCCTAGCAATTTCTTTACGGTTTGGATGGACATAGAAACATAGAATCAGTCAGGGTTGGAAGGGACCACAAGGATCATCTAGTTCCAACCTCCCTGCCATGGGCAGGGACACCCTACCCTAGATTAGGCTGAATAGAGCCTCATCCAGCCTGGCTGCAAACACCTCCAGGGAAGTGGCCCCAACCACCCCTCTGGGCAACCTGTTCCAAGGCCTCACCACTCTCATGGTGAACAACTTCCTCCTCACATCCAATCTGAATCTCCCCACCTCCAGCTTTGCTCCAATAGAAACATAGCATCATAGAAACATAAAGGACTTTAACTTCATCTCTTCCTGGTGTATCTGATACTTGTACATACTCTGTGTATGCTACTTCACTATGTATTTCCAGCCTCTCTTGCTAAGCCCATTAGCATCTAATGGCAGTTGTTCCCCACTCCTGACACCTCATCCCTGCATATAACTCCCTCATTTACTACCAGCTCTCCTCAGCTCTCAGCTTCCTCTTTCCCCCGCGTTAGTTCTAGCAGATTTCCAAAGCCAACCACTCCATATGCTTAGAGGCATATTAAACTTCTGTCTTTCTTTTTTTTTCTTTCCCTCCCTCTCACATTTTATGCTTATTAAACTTCTGTCTTTCTTTTTTTTTTTTTTTCCCTCCCCTCCCTCTCACATTTTATGCTTCTGTTATCCAGAGCCACAAATTAACAACAACAACAACAAAAATTCACAGATCAGAGCACATAACCTGAGATAATGAACTTTCTTGTTGGATGTCACCTACCAGTGCTACTGAATTAGAAAGCTATTAGAAGGCAGGTAAGAAGAATTACTTCTGCTTGCAAATTGTTGCTCAGCTTCAAAAAAAAGGAGCAGCACAGATCTATCACTACTGCTTAGTAATGTACATTTATGAACTAGCCTCATGCTTTGCCATCCGTCCTCCACAGCTATGGCTTTGGTGCTTCTCTGTTGCTTACATAAATCTTACATAAATTTAACTCCTAAGACAGGAAGCACAAACTGCTTCGTGTTTGGTTACATTCTCTGAGAGCACAGCAGAGCCATACTGTGTGTGGGAACACAAATGTTTAAAATACTTAGCTCTGCATAATTCTTTTGCTTTCTGGGTGCACGTGAGTGAATACGCATTTCTCTGAGGCTTACTGGAGGGGTGAATATTTTACAGGTAGATCATGCATGTGGAAGAGTGGATGGTGAAAAATATTATTTTTTCTTTTTTTTTATGATAGAGACTGCCACATAGACTTTAGAAGCTCATCTGCAGCTAGCCAGCATTACCATTTAATCTGTTGCATTAAATGGTAGCATAGAGTCTAGACCCTGAGAAAATGAGGCTGGTCAGGAGTTTGGCCTGACTCCTCCAGAATGATACAAATTGCTATTTGCTGCATTCCCTTTTCTGATAAGTGTGTTACAGAATTGAATCACAGAACCAGTCAGGTTGGAAAAGACCTTGGAGATCATCAAGTCCAACCTATCACCCAATTTCTGATTTTCTCTAGACCCTGAGAAAATCAGGCTGGTCAGGCTGACTCCTCCAGAATGATACAAATTGCTATTTGCTGCATTCCCTTTTCTGATAAGTGTGTTACAGAATCACAGAACCAGTCATGTTGGAAAAGGCCTTTAAGATCATCAAGTCCAGCCTATCACCCAACATTATCTAATCAATTAAATCATGGCACCAAGTGGCACATTCAGTCTCTTTAAACACTTCTTGTGGTGGGTCTAAATAGGCTTAAACATGTCCTGGCTTGCCCAGACATTTTCCTCTGCTCTCCTCCTCTTTTGTGCTAGGGGAAGCAACCATGGGGAAAGGAAAACCTAATATGGTCAGGCCTGGCTAACTGCCATTCTGATTGGCTATCTCAAGTCCAAAGGCCCATTAGTCCTGGGCATTACATTGCTAAAAGGAGATGAGCAGGAGATGAGCTCTCTGCCATTGTATTCATGCCTGCTGTTACTGCCATTGTTACTTCTGCCTCTGTGTGCTCTCAGTGTTGCTGTCTAATTGCATCCTGGCTATCCCTGTGGAAGTTTCCAGCTACCGGGAGTCAAGAGGAAGCAGGTCAGAGACTGTGCTATACCTCCAGCTTCCTGAGAAAAGAGTCTGAGGAAAGCTCCAAAGCTCCTAACAGCTTTGAAACCACCAACAGCAACCCCTCCACATGCTGATACTATAATGCAGCCCCAGATATCTGGAGAGACCACTTTGTAACTAAACACTCAAAAGCCTCTTACAGAATCTTGCTAGAGATTTGCTAAATTTTTAGGTGAATCTGAATACCTTCTGCCTTAGCAGCAGAAAGGAGCCTCTTGAGCCCCTAGGTGGGTAAGAGGTGTAAAGTAACTAAGAATCTCTTTCCAGTTTCAGGTTTAATATTCATTATATTGTTGCTGATTATGTTTCTTAAGTGTTCCAGATTCCCTGTTTATCTCCCTCTGTATAATGTTTTCATGACTGTGTGAAGGACCAATTATTATTAAAGCACTGGTTGGTAGCCAGTTTCTGAGTAACAAAATTAACAAAAGGTATTAATTTTCAGATTCATATCTCACATTCATATCCAACCAACATACTTTTGAGGGTCCTTTCCTACCTGATGCAATCTGTGAATGTGTCAATCTGTCAAACAGCTTTCAATACCTGAACAAAAGTAAGGTCTAACTTTTTTTTCCTTTTCTTTTTTCTTCCCCTCAGTAGGTTCTGTCATTACTGCATCTGAATCAGGAAACCACAGATTGTAAGAGATTTTGAAGCTGACTTGCTGTTTTGAACCCCATAACACTAGAAAAATCTCTCATTTTCTATCAACAGAGGAAGGGATTTTACAATATAGCTTCTGCAAATCTGTTACCTGAATAGAATTTAGATAGCATTGCACATCAAAATGTGTTTAGCTGCATTCTCTCAGATTATTTTTCAAATTGTGGCAGCGAATTTGAATCCATGCAACATGCATCTTTTGGGTGAACACTGCAGTTTTTATGCATTGCATGCATTTTTATGTGTTATTTTATGCATGCATTTACCGCATGACATGAAGAACGTCCCTTAAAATAAGCAATGAAGAAGAAAAAGGACTGAAATATGCATAACCTTGCAATGACCAGATTATGATGAAAGGGATCACAAATACCTGCCAACAACTATTTAAAGGCTGTAAACATGGGGGCTGCCAGTGTGCTATTTACATCTGTAGAAAATTTGAGGTAATAGTATGTAATTTTCAAACAATGCAGACTGAAGATTGAAGGTTTCTCACCACCACCTATTAGGATTTTGAATTGCCCTTTATGGAAAATGACTGAAACCTCACTACTTTGAAAGTTAAACACAATGAAGGACAGAATCCTTGAAGACGACTTTAAGGACTGGAGTCCTGTTTGCTCTAGGCTGCAAAAGAGCCTTTCATAGCAAAGTGGACACTTTCCCTCATCTTTATTGTGCTGAAAAATCATAGAATCATAGAATGGTTTAGGTTGGAAGCAACCTCAAAGATCATCCAGTTCCAACCCCCTGCCACAGGCAGGGACACCTCCCACTAGATCAGGTCGCTCAAGACCTCATCCAGTCTGGCCTTGAACACCTCCAGGGAGGAAGCAGACACAACCTCCCTGGGCAACCTGTTCCAGTGCCTTGTCACCTTTACTGTGAAGAACTTCCTCCTAACATCCAGTTCAAATCTCCCCTCTGCCAGTTTGAACCCATTCTCCCTCGTCCTGGCTCCATCTGCTTGGCACTCATCCTGCATATATTCATAAACATGAGTGAGGTCACCTCTTAGGCTCCTCCTCTCCAAGCAAAAGAGCCTCAGCTCCCTCAGTCTCTCCTCAAAAGGAAGACCTCCCACTCCCTTCATCATTTTTGTGGCTCTGAAGTAGAACAAGCTGTTGCCTAGGACAACAAAATCATAGACTCATAGAATGGTTTAGGTTGGAAGGGACCTCAAAGCTCATCCAGTTCCAACCCCCCATCATAGGCAGGGACACCTCCTGCTAGACGAGGTTGCTCAAGGACTTGTAGAATGGTTTAGGTTGGAAGGGACCTCAAAGCTCAGCCAGTTCCAACCCTCCGCCATAGGCAGGGACACCTCCTGCTAGAAGAGGTTGCTCAAGGACTCGTAGAATGGTTTAGGTTGGAAGGGACCTCAAATCTCATCCAGTTCCAACCCCTCTATGCCATAGGCAGGGACAGCTCCCACTAGAAGAGGTCGCCTAGTGGGCTACAAGGAAGAGTTGTTTTCTAGGGTTTTTTTTCCAAAGGGAACAAGTAGTCTTGGTTTGGGCTGCCTTTGATTTGCACCCTGGAAAACAAATCACGTTCTGAAACTTGAAATATGAGCCTTTTTATAGAAGACTTCGATTTTAAGCAGAAAATCAGACGATAAGGCAATTTATTTGCTGCCTGAATGGAGGAAGAATTTGTTAAGGATACTTCAGCCATGGCGTCTTCTCTGGCACTAGGCAGAGTAGGTTGCTTTAAGAAAAAAAAAAAAATCTATCTTGCATTATAAATCAATCATTTGTGCTACCTAGTGTGTTACAGGACAAGAAAATGATCCTGCAGGTGGAACACAATAGGTGCTAAAATTGCTCAGCTTTGAGTATTAAGCGCTAAAAATTGCTGCCAATCACTACCTGATTAGAATTTGTTTTGAAGAGAGCGTGGAGCAGCTGGGAAAGAAAGGAAAAAAAAAAAAAAAAAAGAGGAAAAAGCTCTGCTTTTTTTTCGGTAAGAGCAAAGATTTACCTCACAAAAGAGGTAAACCTGATTGTTACAAAATTATACCATTTTGGTGTGACTAAAACCCTTGCACTTCAAAATAAATAACAGGATATAAGGGAACTTAATAAGAGAAATCTGCACGTTTCAATGGCTACATTTACTGATCAAATGTGGTTATTTTATCACTTTTCAACCAGAAAGCAATAACTTTGGCATTACTGCCATAATACAAAGAAGTATAAATATAGAATTAGGGAAATTGTTTCTAAGTGCTTATACAACATCTTCTCTGGAAATCAAGTCCAGTGCAAAATGAAACCAGATGGATTACGAAAGAGTCATTACACTACCAAAAAAAGAAATCTCTTGAAAATGTTTTCATAGAATTATAGAATCAGCCAGGCTGGAAGAGTCCTCCAAAATTATCCAGTCCAATCTGTCACCCAGCCCTATCCAATCGACCAGACCATGGCACTAAGTGCTTCATCCAGTCTTTTCTTCAGCACCTCCAGGGATGGGGACTCCACCACCTCCCTGGGCAGCCCATTCCAATGCCAATCACTCTCTCTGGCAAGAACTTCCTCTTAACATCCAGCCTATATCTCCCCCAGTACAACTTGAGACTGTGCCCCCTTGTTCTGTTGCTGGTTGCCTGGGAGAAGAGATCAACCCCACCTGGCTACGATCTCCCTTTAGGTAGCTGTAGACAGCAATGAGGTCTGCCCTGAGCCTCCTCTTCTCCAGGCTGCACATCCCCAGCTCCCTCAGCCTCTCCTCACAGGGCTGTGCTCCAGGCCTCTCATCAGCTTTGTTACCCTTCTCTGGACACATTCCAGTACGTCAACATCTCTCTTGAATTGAGTGGACCAGAACTGGACACAGCACTCAAGGTGTGGCCTGAACAGTGCCAAGTACAGGGGAAGGATAATCTCCCTTGTCCTGCTGGCCACACTGTTCCTGATCCAGCCCAGGATGCCATTGGCTCTCCTGCCCACCTGGGCACACTGCTGGCTCATCTTCAGCTTCTATCTCCAGCACTCCCAGGTCCCTTTCTGTCTGGCTGCTCTCCAGCCACTCTGTCCCCAGCTTGGAGCACTGCCTGGGGTCGTTGTGGCCAAAGTCTAGAACCCTGCCCTTACTCTTGTTCAATCTCGTTCCATTGGCCTCTACCCACCCATCCAGCCTGTCAAGGTCTCTCTGCAAAGCACTCCTACCCTCCAACACATTGACACCTGCTCCTAACTTGGTGTCAGTGAAAAGACTTTTTCTTTCTTTCTATTTTTTACCATGTTGTATTGCGAACTGCTAAAGCATTGTATTTGAACTTGAAGAAGTGTTTTTTTACTCCCACTTCTGAGTCTGAGCACTGCCATGATCCAAGGTGGGAGTGTGAAGAGGTGAACTGTGGATGGTTTGAAGAAATTGCCAGTTCATTTCATCTCCTGATCTTTTCTGCATTACCATGAGGAGCAGATGGAAGCTTGCACATTAATTCTTTCAAAGGCTATGAGGTCGCTACCTATGCAAACTGTAACGTGCAGAAACTCTACTCAAGAGTTAAATATGTTATGAAATTACACATGCATTTGTTGAGGATAAGGTGCATCCAACAAGATTTTCCACTGCACCACCACAACCTAACAACAGCATCTAAATGATTGGTAACACCCACAGCCACTTAGGAATTGAGTGATTGATGGAGCTGCTGCCAGGATTCAAAGCAGGAGGAGTCTGACCACAAAAAGGATCATTTGATAAATGCAAGATCCAATGGAATAAATTCCCTGTGTGAGGGTAGGTATTTCTTTCTTGCCAAAGAAACAAAGATGTGCATTATAAAATCCTCTTTTAGACCTCTGTGGGTGCCCTGGATGGATGAACTCCTTTTTATTTTTCTTTTTTTTTTTTTTTTTCATTGCAAAACAAATTGCTATTTGTATAACATCTCACAGGTTTTTGCAGATGCAATTAAACTACTCTTGCCATTTCAAAGGGAAACAGAGTAATTTAGAGAGTTATCCCTCATATTTGCAACTGCAGCAGCTAACACATATTAATGTAATCTCATTTGCAGCATTTTTCTACTAATGTAGGAGGAACTGAGCAAGTCTATCCTACATTAATTCAGAAGAAATAAGGCTTCATGATGAATGCTATTCAGCTCCAGCACAGTCTTCAGAGTGTTTGATTTGAAATGTGTAAGCAACTATCCTGTTGTCAAAATAGAAAGGAAAGTTCCTATAATTTATATTATAGAATGACAGAATGGTTTAGGTTGGAAGCAACCTCAAAGATCATCCAGTTCCAACCCCCTGCCATAGGCAGGGACACCTCCCACTAGATCAGGGCACTCAAGACCTCATCCAGCCTGGCCTTGAACACCTCCAGGGAGGGAGCAGACACAACCTCCCTGGGCAACCTGTGCCAGTGTCTCACCATCCTCACTGTGAAGAACTTCCTCCTAACATCCTGTTCAAATCTCCCCTCTGCCAATTTGAACCCATTCCCTCTCGTCCTGTCATTACAAGACCTTGTGAATAGTCCCTCCACAGCCCTCCTGTAGGCCCCCTTTAGATACTGGAAGGATGCTATAAGGTCTTCTGGAAGCCTTCTCTTCTCCAGGCTGAAAAGCCCCAACTCTCTCAGCTTGTCCTCATAGCAGAGCTGCTCCAGCCCTCTGATCATCTTTGTGGCCCTCCTCTGGACTCTCTCCAGCAGTTCCATGTCCTGCTGGGGGCTCCAGAACTGCACACTACTCCAGGTGGGGTCTGAGGAGAGCAGAGTAAAGGGGTATAATCCCCTCCCCTGCTCTGCTGGCCACACTTCTCTTAATGCAGCCCAGGACTACATTAACTAGGACAGATTTATTTATATTAATTAGGGTAGGTTTGCAAACAAATGAGCCAAAGAAGTTGAACAGATACTGCAATTTTCCTTCACTTCCCCATAAATTAATCGAGGTCGTAAATTAACCATTTCAAAATGGTAGTTATTTAGCAGAATAAACCACCACAAATGTAGTAGAAAATAAAATTCTTGACTGTTCAGCCTGTCTGGAAGAGGACTTGAAATATTCCCTGAAAACTTTTACAAGCTAGGAATAAAAATCTGTTCCTTATCACAACAGGCACATTTGGTTACGCAGGATGTCAGACACTGTCGAGCATTTTAGGCTAGCTAGAAACTTTGAAACACAAGACCTCTGCTTTTGCCCCAGCACATCCAAATGGTTGCCTCTACAGAAGTGGAATTTGCACGTGAAGTGTCACAGTTCATCATTTCACTTGCTGGAGAATTCACAGAAGCACTGCATTGTTTCAGCTGGAAGAGACCTTTAAGATCATGGAGTCCAACCTTCAGTAATGTTTTGTTTCAATCACACATATTTATACATAAATACACACATGTTTGCGTGCACAGCTGTTTAAAATGGAGTGGTTTGCATAAATTACCTTCAAGTACTTCCTTAATCAAGTACCTTAGTAGTATGCTCCTGAATGTTCAGAAAGAGTGAAGAGGATTTTCTAAACCCGACAGCTATAGAAGTTATTTTTAATGATGAAATACCAAACAACCTGAGATCCCAAAGCCTACTGCTAGTGAAACTAACAGCATTGAAAGCTCTTCAAATTATAGCAATTGTTAGAGCTACTCAGATAGCAACTACAGGAAGAGCTTTGAGCATCTTGCAACCCAGACAGCCAACTGTGTCCTGGGCTGCACTAAGAGAAGCATTACCAGCAGGGCAAGGGAGGGGATTCTGCCCCTTTACTCTGCTCTCCTCAGACCCCACCTGGAGTGCTGTGTGCAGTTCTGGAGCCCCCAGCACAAGAAGGACATGGAACTGCTGGAGAGAGTCCAGAGGAGGGCCATGAAGATGCTGAGAGGGCTGCAGCAGCTCTGCTATGAGGACAGGCTGAGTTGAGGCTCTGCAGCCTGGGGAAGAGAAGGCTTCAAGGAGACCTTATAGCAGCCTACCAGTATCTGAAGGGGGCCTACAGGAGAGCTGGGGAGGGACTGTTCACAAGGTCTTGTAATGACAGGATGAGGGGGAATGGGTTTAAACTGGCAGAGGAGAGATTTAGGTGGGATGTTAGGAGGAAGTTCCTCACAGTGAGGGTGGCGAGGCACTGGAACAGGTTGCTCAGGGAGGTTGTGGCTGCTCCCTGCCTGGAGGTGTTCAAGGCCAGGCTGGATGAGGTCTTGAGCGACCTGATCTAGTGGGAGGTGTCCCTGCCTGTGGCAGGGGGTTGGAACTGGATGATCTTTGAGGTCTCTTCCAACCTAAACCATTCTATGATTCTATGATCTTTATTGGCAAGCAGTGTTTCTGGGAGATCAGAAAGCATTGTGGCTCCAAGCAGTCTGTGCTGGTTTGAGGCTAGCTGAAATATTTTAATGAGAGAAATTAGACTATTGGTTGTGAAAAAGAAAATAAAGATGATATCTATACCATTCATTGGTTTGCTGAGAGGGATGAAAAAGACCAAAATACAAACAATCTTATTGTGGTCTTCCAGTATCTGAAGGGGGCCTACAGAAAAGCTGGGGAGGGACTTTTTAGGCTCTCAGGGAGTGCCAAGATTAGGGGGAATGGAACAAAGCTGGAGGTGGGGAGATTCAGACTGGATGTGAGCAGGAAGATCTTCAGCATGAGAGTGGTGAGAGCCTGGAATGGGTTGCCCAGGGGAGTGGTTGGGGCCACTTCCCTGGAGATGTTTAAGGCAAGGCTGGATGAAGCTCTGTCCAGACTGATCTAGGGTAGGGTGTCCGTGCTTATGGCAGGAGGTTTGGAACTAGATGATCCTTGTGGCCCCTTCCAACCCTGACTGATTCTATGATTCTGTTCTTCCCTCATTTTTATCTTGGGACATTGCCCCATTCATTTCTCCCTTGATCTGATCTAATCTCTCCTTTAATGTTTGCTAACCATTAACATGTAAGCTTTGCTGGCTTTGTTTTCTGTTTTTATTCATCTGAGATAGATGGGGAGAAAGAGAGGGCAGCTTTGAGCCCTTCTGGGGGGTTTCTTTGTCCAGGAGGGAGTTTGGATTTCTTTATTATTACTAATTAGTAAATACTTGTAAATACTGTGTGTGTGTATATATATATGTATATA
>VWZI01021466.1:101271-113361 GCA_013396835.1 Psilopogon haemacephalus
CAGACTACATGTGTTCAGAATTGTTCCTTGGAGCTATGGTATTGAGTAAATGATATCTGAATCTGGGTACAGAATCTGACCTGGCTAATGAGCAAATGTGCTGGTTTGAACTAATTGGAGGATTTGATCTATAGGCTGAGAAAGGAAAGCACAGATGATGCTACTTCCCTCAGAGCTCTACTGAGAAAGAAAGGATTTCAACGAGCAATTAGGCTATGGGCTGAGAAATAAAAACACATAATAATCCTTCACTCACAGCTTTACTGAGAAAGAAAAAAAAATGTTTTAAGAGTTGTAACCCAAACATAGATAAGTGAGATGGTTTCAGACCTCTCTGGGCTGTGGCTGGCTCCTTGCATGGCTCCTTTTCCCTGCCTTTTGTAGCTGATTCTCAACAATTCCACTAACTTCTTTCCTACTGCTAACCCCCGTGGCCGATCTACCTTCTCCTATCTGCTGCATCAACAGCTGGGGAGATAAGCTTGGGGAAGGGGGGGAAGGTGGTAGGGGTGGTTAGAAACCCCTCTTAGGGATTTTGATCTCTGGGAGGGCTGTGGTGTTTCTGTATTACCTTTTCACTGTACATATCTGTAAATATCTGTTATAGATTGTAAATATCTGCTTGTATATTGTGCATAGCTGTAAATATAAAGCTTCATTTATCAACTTCCAGCTTTCTGAGTCCTAGCCTGGGTTATTTCAAAGGGTGGAGGGGCAGGTAACTGCTAAACCACCACAGCAAAGAAACCTGGGAGATAAACCCACAAGTGCTGAGAAAGCTAAGGGTGGCAGAAGGCATTCTGGATGCTTACAATCCCAAGATATGGAACTTAGAATAATGTTTCCCAGGAAGCATATACCCCAGAAAGTAACAAAGCAGAGGGATCTGGGGAAATTCCTGATTGAAATGACAAAAGAATTAGTGAAACAAAACCTGCATTTCAAAGTCTGGCTCGTTAAAAAAGGGCTCAGAGTGGGAGCTTGGAAGACAGATCTTTTAAAATGACTCTGATTCAAATGCTTTAAGTAATTGGTGCTTGACTTCACTTGAAGAAAAACACTCACAAAAAGTATATATGTATACTCGGAAGTCTGAAAGAAATTAGCAGGTTAAGTTAGAGCAGACATTACCTTGCTGCAATAATTTCCAATAAGTTGCAGGAAGCTACATATTAGACTTGTTTCTTTATGCCAGTGAGGTAGTTGGAGGAGCAGAGAAGCTGAGGGAAGATGGCCTTTTCCACCAGTGGCTTGGACACTTGGCCTTCTTCTCATATTTTTAAACGTGTTTGCCTAGACAGCAGCTTCCAAGGATGGTAAAACAGTGCTGGAAATAATGAACGAGCTGTTCGTTTTGGGAAGATAAGAAGATTAAAGGCTTTGATCATTTCAGTACCCTACAGGAGTCAGGTATAACTCACAAAGGTTAGCTTTAAGCACAGAATCACAGAATCATTTCGCTTAAGATGATTGAGTAGATCTAAGACTGCCATGACCACTCCAAATCTACATCCCTAAGTGCTACATCTGCATGTTTTTAAAATATCTCCAGGATGGTGACTCTGCCATGTCCCTGGGAGGCTCGTTCCAGTGCTTGATAACCCTTTCAGTGAAGAAATATTTCCTAATATCCAACCTAAAACTCCTCTGGTACAACTTGAGGCTGTTTTATCACTTGCTACCTGGGAAAAGAGGCTGATGCCCTCCTTGCTACAACTTATACAACCTACAACCTGTTGCTATCATAGGTAGATACAGAGAGCAATAAGATTTATTCTCAGCCGACTTTTCTCCAGACTAAACAATTCCAGTTCCATCAGCCACTCCTCATAAAGCTCATGCTCTAGACCTCTCATCAGTTTCATTGCTTTTTGGGTACATTCCAGCACCTCTTTCTTGTATTAAGGGGCTCAAACCTGAATGCAGTATTCAAGGTGTGGTCTCACCAGTGCTGAGTACAGGGACATGATCACTTCCATAGTCCTCCTACCCACACTGCTGCTGATACAAGCCAGGATATTGTTGGCTGTCTTGGCCACTTGGGCACACTGCTGGCTCATATTCAACTGCCTGTCAATAAATATGCCCAGATCCTTTTCTACTGGGTACACTTCAGTCAGTCTTCTGCAAGCCTGTTGCATTGCATAGGACTGCATGTGGTGGCAACTGTTGTGGTAGGCCTGATAGGCCATAACAGGCTTATACATGTCCTGGCTTGCTTAGGCATGTTCCTCTGCTCTCCCTCTTTGTTTTGGGGAGAAGCAACTGCAGGAAAGAGGGCAAAAGAACTGGAGCCACTGAGTCTGAAAGACCCTGGCTTGCCCAGGCTTGTTTTGCCCCATTTACATCCTGTGGTAAGTTTGAGCCTCTTCATGCACAGCCTATGTTCTTCCCAAATTTGGGTAAAGCAAGCCTATGGCTTCACCAAAAATGGTCAAACTTGGCTAACTGCCATTGGCTAATCTGTGTCCAAAGACCCATGTCTCAGGCTGATTTCATAAAAAGGAGATGAGCAGGTAACACAACGTGCTCTGCACTGTAGCTCTGCTCTGTGTTGTATCTGTGCTTGCCTGCTGCCATTGTTCTGCAGGATTATGCTTTGATAAGCTATAAGTGAGCCCTGCTGAATTGCCTGGAAACTGCCTGCTTGGAGTTTACCAGGAATTGCCTGCATGTGATACGCCTGCATAGCCAGCATGATATCCATGCTGAGACTGCATATTGCAAGACATCCTGCTTACACCTGCCAAGGCAGCAATTCCTGGAGATACACAGATCATCCAGAGAGCCAGGATCAGGTCACAGATCATCTGCCCCCTTTCCCCAGCATCCTGTGAAGCCCAGGAAGAATCAGAAGCCTCAACAGCCAGCAAGACAGTCAACAGAACCCTCTGAAAGCATTTGGATGCTGTCTTAAGCTGTAGCTAGCCCCACAAGCCAGGAAATAATATTTTGTGAGTAAATACTAAAAGCCTCTTGTAAATTACCAATTGCCTTCTGCCATAAGCAGAAAGGAGCTTTCTGAGTCCATCTAGTGGACAAGCTGTGTAATTAACACCAAGTGGTATATTGACAGCAAGAACCTTCTCTTCCAGTTCAATTAATGTTTATATATTCTTTACTAGTTATTATTTCTAGGTCTAGTTTATCCTTTATGCAATGTGTTCCATGACCACTGCAAAGAACCAATTATGATTAAAATGAACAGTCGGGGGTGGTGAGAGTTTTGAATACCAAAAGTAATAAACAATATTAATTTTGAACAAAATCATCTCTCACATCAATTAATTACTCCTCCATAACAGCAGCCCAGCACTTGGCCTTGCTGAATATTATGCCACTGACTTCAGCACATTGATCTAGCCTGCCCAGATCACTCTGCAGAGCCCCTCTATCCTTAAGCACTAAAGCTTGCACTAAAGCTAATCTTAGAATCTCTGTGTCGAGTAAGGATAGATAAATATCCCTAGGGAACAATCCAGATAACTAATAATTTAACCACCCTGAACCATCCTCTGGACAATCCTTTCTTTTGAGATCATTTCTAGTTTATAGAGGGAATGTAGGGAGGTTAACTTCATTCAACTGAGACTTTCAGAATATGCTTTCTCCTTTCTGTCTTTCAAAAAAAATGAACTGTTTTCAATAACTTAATTGAATAAATTTGTGCAGTGAAGTGGAAGAAAAGTGTCTTGGTCAGAGTTGTATGTTAAGTAAA
The DNA here is from genome assembly GCA_013396835.1 of Psilopogon haemacephalus. Classification (NCBI taxonomy): domain Eukaryota; kingdom Metazoa; phylum Chordata; class Aves; order Piciformes; family Megalaimidae; genus Psilopogon; species Psilopogon haemacephalus. The sequence goes on from VWZI01021466.1 coordinate 104,990, forward strand.
TGTCACGCCAATATGCTGAGATGCATTACAATAAGGCATGGCCTTTTTACTAGATCAGATCTTGGAAAACAAAGCCAAAACTTCATGAACTTCATCCACAGGCACGTGAGCTGATGAACACAAAAAGTGTAGAAAGAGGATAAAGAGCATTAAGACGTAAAGAAGGCTTTGGGGAAAACGTCCCCTTCTTTCCTCTCTCCTTTCAGCTATACCAATTTACCTAACAGAAGACATCTCTAGCTTCAAATCTGTTTCTATTCCTCCAGAAGCTATGGATGATTTCCCAATGCCTTATTGGTGAAAAGCACCAAATATGAATTTAGAGTCTGGCTTTTAGGTTAAATTCGCTGTCTGCAACTGCTTAAGCTGATGGCTAGAATGAAAAAAAAAAAAAAATCATATCCATAGCCCTTGATACATATTTTTTTCCATTTGGTGTCAGTGCTTATGAAACTTCTTGATCCCTCTACAGTTTAAGCACCAAGAGCCACCAAACCAAGGGTACTTTGAATTCTTTTCAGGATGCTGAGGCTGTTTTTTTTCACTTCTTTTTCAGGTGCCTGGATTCTGACCTCCTCCAGTCAGCAGTCCTGTCCCAGAGTTGGTGGCTTTGACCTTTCCACGTTCCTTTATGAAAAACTTTCTGTAACAAGCTCCTGTTTACCGTTGTCTGAATGAGAAGTGAGACCTTTGAAATTGATTTCAGACAGCAGGCCTGCTGGTCAGAGATAAGTATCTCGTTCTGCCAGACTGCACAATGTTTCAAACCAATTTCTGGTCCATTTCTAAAAAAGATTCCCCTCAATTGAAACAGAAAAAAATAACAGTAAATACTTTTCGAAGCTACAGATTTTCTCAAGTGAACATTATATCATTACAGCTGGCTCCTACTGATTGGTGGTAATCAAATATATACTGCCCGGACTAGAATAGAAATTCTGAGGTGTAGAACTGCTTCATTTACTATGCTCTCGAACAACAGAATCCAATATTATATCTGGTGGGAGAAAGAAACTATCTCTGTAGGTACCTATAGCTACACAAAGGCTTCAAACAAACGTTTAACAGCATCTTGCTAGCCCTGTCAAATGGGGAGCTTTATCCCATGGAGTACAGCCCTTCGAAAAGAAAATTATTCTAAAGCTTTGCAAGTAGAGGGATATAAACACTGGCCTGGCTTATAATAATTTTGCAGAAGCATATTCTTGTTAACTTCGGCGCAGGTACTTCCTTTCTGATCATCCTAAGCAAGTTTCCAATCGCACCGCAAGCCTTTAATGAAGTTTTAATGATCCACTTGGGGGAGCTAAAGGGTAATTTGTTCCCCAATCGATTATGGCAAAAGGTTTGAGATGCAAAACCGAGTTGCAGAAGACAACGTGAACAGAATCTTCCACTTATTTTCTCCCCCTCCCTTCCACCTCAACCCCCCTTTCTTTTTTATTCAACCCAGTGCTGGCTGTTAATCTCTGTTAGCTTCTAGAGCAAAGGGTCCCCAGTTCTGATTAAAATTCCAGACACTTGTAGAAGAAAGAATCACAGTTATAAACAGCTTAGCAGTAGACACTCATAATAGCATTATTCATATGCTGACTTCAATTATATAATGATATCCTGACTTCAATTATGCCTAGAACACACAACGGATGTAACAAACACAACATGTAAAGCAGAACTCAGTCTTATTCTATGTTTTGGTAGTAGTTAACCGTAATGTGACAGTGAGAAAAGAAAGCCTAAAAGAAATTCCATCATGGAATGGTTTTGTCCTTCAGTTCTTTTTTTTCTTTTTCTTAAATTTATTTGCTTTAGATGCTGGTCTTGGGCTATACCTGCTTGTGCCTCGTGCACCAGTCACTGTGTTGGAACATGGTTTCACACCATCATTATATTGTACGTGGGACACACTGGGAATAATTTCCTAGTAAAGATCTGTATCAGCTGTTTTATCTTATGCTTTATTACTGGTAGCCCTTCGACTGTTCTGTTAGTAGACACTAATCAGAGGCAGAGGTGTGTATGTCCTACATCAGAAGGAAGAGCACAGCCTTTTGTTGCGGAGAGTCAATACAATATTGGGCTTTTCACCACGTAGGCATTGCCCTAAAGTTCAAATACACTAACAATGCAGTTGATTTCCAAAGCTACAGCAGATCCAAAGCTATAATCATCTCTCTTTTATAAAAAGAAACAACTCAGCTTCAGGCACATAACTTGCACGAAAATTCCATTGGCAAAGCTGAGTTGTCAACGTCTTCACTGTAGCAGTACAAACTTCATCTTACCGCAAATTACTCTGCAGCGCAGTCTACCTTAAAGTTTATGGTTGCCCATATGTGGGCATCTCATCTGACTCATGTAAATAAAGCTTCAAGCAACACTGATAATATTTTGTTCCTTTAGCACAGCTAATTAACTATATTTGAGGTTTCCTTTAGGTTTAATTTAACCAAAGCATATGCCCAAGCCTCTTTACAAGGAGGACTGTTGCTAGGGATTTTAAGAGCCAAGATTTATGCTTTGTAGCTATAAGCTACCAAAATATATTTTCAAATGTCATTCGGCGTCCAGAAGGCAGACACAATCAGGCTGATTGAATACCATGCTAAAGACAATGGTGAAGCAAATGGAAGCAAAGTGAAGAATCAACTCAAGGATAGGCAGGGAAGTTGTAAACATTAGCAGTACTCAATGACAGTTATTTGTAGTGCAATTTGCTTTTGTGCTTTCCCTTTGGTATGCAAGGGCAAATACTATAGTGTAGTTAGGAGGAACTTGTGCTAGGGATTGATTAACTTACATTAATTAATTCAATCTCCCAGATTTTTTTCACAAGGTCCATCGATGTATAGCCATTAATTAGAAAGGATTTGGTATAGTCACCCAGTTCAATGGAATCCAGCCATTCAGCTACAGAGGTGGGGTTGTAGCCATCGTGCCCGACTTGCTTCATCTGAAAAAAAAAAAACCAACAAGGAGGAGTAAGAATTACTGAGGAAATTCATGAAACATCTATTAGAACAGCAGTTAGGAGCGTTGTCTTCTTTAGGTCATAGTCATCTGCTCATCACCCTTTTGCAACACACATACACACACCAATTGTGGGCTAAAGCACTAATGAAAAGTAATTTTCAATGGGTCTTTTCCTTATGGCCACTTGCCTTTTAAAACAGATTATACTATGATTCTAGCTGGAGTTGAGTTCTCACTAGACATCAGAGAATCCACGAGTAAGGCTACGCCTGATTTCTCCAGAGAAAATTCCACCCTAGGATAAACAGTTTTAAGGATTGGATACAGAATCATGCAAGATGGGGCTGCTCAGTTTGGAGAAGAGGAGGCTCCCAGGTGACCTTCTTGTGGCCTTCCAGGATCTAAAGGGGGCCTACAGAAAAGCTGGGGAGGGACTTTTTAGGCTCTCAGGTAGTGACAAGACTAAGGGGGATGAAGCAAAGCTGGAGGTAGGGAGATTCAGATTGGATGCAAGGAGGAAGTTCTTCACCATGAGAGTGGTGAGGCACTGAAACGGGTTGCCCAGGAGGGTGGTTGGGGCCACTTCCCTGGAGGTGTTTGCAACCAGTCTGGATGAGGCTGTGAGCAGCCTGATCTAGGGTAGGGTGTCCCTGGGCATGGGAGAGGGGTTGGAACTAGATGATCCTTGTGGTCCCTTCGAACCCTGACTGATTCTATGATTCTAAGATAAGTTAAACTAATTCCATTAACCTGCTGAATATGTTATATTTTGCAGGACAAATTTGTTTTCATGCTCTCTGGCTGTCTCCTGTTTGTCTTCTGGCTGCTTTATCTCTGCTCCTGACTCTGCACACAGGCTTACCGCTTTCTGTTTCAGCTATGGGAGGTACAGGGGAGAGGCAGAGACAGAATGCTGGCTGCAAATAGCCTTTCTGAAGCTCTTTGAGGTACAGGGGGGTGGTATTGTGCTGTTGTTGAACTGTAAATACATCCAAATTTACCTCCTATGTTTAATGCCTTTTATACTTTTATATTTAGCCCACTTTAGTGAATATAATTTCATGTAGCTTCCCAAATTCTGAGTAAGGGTGGTAAATTTCCGCTAGAGGGTAAATTTCCAATTTGTTGGGCGGCAAATCCAATCCACAACGAAAGAGAAGGCAAAAGGGTTGAAAGAGACATTATTAATATCCTGGATGCACAAAAAAATGTCAGATTCACACCTAAGATTTCATAGAAGGGGAAGGAATTAAACTGAGGAATGGATCTTTTGGTATCAGACAGCAAATAAAACACACTGCCTTGCTTATGCTGTACCTGATTTATCTCTCCTAAGAGGTTACCTGATATCTTCTAAGGATTAAAGCTGCACTAAATTTTTCTGCCCCCAGGGGAGGTTTAGAAAAGTCTCTTTCATCTACCTGGTCACATTTTTCTCATGGACCTCCTGGGAATTTAGCACATTTTGTGCTGCACTTTGTGAAGTTGCTGGAGACTGGACAACCGAACCAAATATTATCAGAATGGAATCGCCAGAACTAAGTACCCAGAAGCACACCAGCAACACAGGCAGAGAAAGCATAACCACATAAACCTTATTTTCATAACAAACAAACTCTCTCTTCACAGGGAGAGTGATTTGCCATTGGAATGGGCTGCCCAGGGAGGTGGTGGAGTCACCATCTCTGGAGGTGTTCAAGAAAAGGCTGGATGGAGCACTTAGTGCCATTGGATTGGGCTGAGTGATAGGTTAGACTGGATGATCTTGCAGATGTCTTCCAACCTGGCTTATTCTATTCTATTCTATTCTATTCTATTCTATTCTATTCTATTCTATTCTATTCTATTCTATTCTATTCTATTCTATTCTATTCTATTCTATTCTATTCTATTCTATTCTATTCTATTCTATTCTATTCTATTCTATTCTATTCTATTCTATTCCATTCTATTCCATTCTGTTCTATTCTGTTCTATTCTAGTCTAGTCTAGTCTAGTCTAGTCTAGCCTATTCTATTCTATTCTATTCTATTCTATTCTATTCTATTCTGAGTGAGGAAGAAAAAAACCCCAAACCTATTTATTTATATATTTTGTTTTTCTGAGCAGTTTTAAACCAATTGGATAGGGCTGGGTGATAGGTTGTACTGGATGATCTTGGAGGTCTCTTCCAATCTGGCTGATTCTATTCTATTCTATTCTATTCTATTCTATTCTATTCTATTCTATTCTATTCTATTCTATTCTATTCTATTCTATTCTATTCTATTCTATTCTATTCTATTCTATTCCATTCTATTCTACTGTACTCTACTCTAAGAAATGCAACTGGCATCTTATTTTTAATGAATCTAGTCAAAACCTGCATTTTTCTCTTTAAAAATTGCCTCTCAGTGGTGTAAGTGAAGATTTTCAAGTTAGCCATTAAAGATGAAAATGAATTAAAGCCTCTACCTGTGCAACCTGTTCCACCACACTGGTTTTATGCATTTTGAAGTTAATTTGCAGGAGAAGAATGAAGGAGGAAAAAATATGCAATAGCCTCAAATTTCAACAGCATTATACACTTATCTTCCTATAGAAGTGCAACTCCTGCTAACTTAGCAATACACTGAGCTGGTGAACTCTTAAGAAGCTTTAGAAATGTATTTTGCATAGGATCTTCTGACTGTGCCAGGGTGACACCGTGCATGGTGAAAGTCTGTCTCCCAATTCTGCCTGCTTATGTACATTCCTGCTTTCTGAGAAACAAGAGAAGTGTGACGGAAACATAATGCTTCGAGCTTAAGTTTAGAGTGAGTGACAAAGTAATTTAAAAAGGATAGACTGCTGATCTTAATATCTTGCCCTGAACCAATTTATTTCTCACGGTTTACTTGAAATACAAATTGAATTCAAAGCAGAGAAAGGGGGGAAAAAAAAATTAGTGTGCTTTTGAAAGCCACAGTAGTGTCTGTCTGTCTGTCTGCTCAAATGCAGAAAGCCAGCATGCCATGAACCTGATCTTGGTTTCCTGCAGTATCACAGAGGAGTGATACAGGCACGCTGCATTGTGGCTATGACAGTTTACTCTTTGGTCTCTCGCTGCAAATGCTGGGCATAAAATATTAATGGAATTATTTCAGTGATGTAACAAAACCATTATCTGGAATCATAAAAGGGATACAAGAGAAATCACATAATTAACAACGAGAATCACAGCCTCCCAGATCGCTTTTGTACAAAGGAGTCACATCAGAAAGTGAGAGTTCAGTTCTGTTGCTCAACTTGACATTTTGGAATTGAGTTTCACCCTAATTTATAATGAAATTCTTAGATGTCAAAAAAGCATGGCAACTTCTTCCTTCGCTGTCGTTCAGGCTTACTTCAAATCTTAGACTGACAGTAGTCTGTCCAGCAGACTGCAAAAGCCCTGGGGAGTCCTGGGGAGCTAAATTTCAAGAGATGATTTGAAGTGAGGTATGCTTAAACAACTGACGCTTGAAAAGAAAGGACCTGATAAACTGAAGAAGAAAACTCTCATACGGAGAAAGGCTGAAGGAGGTATTGTCTTGGAAGGCCTATTAGATGTCCTGGCTTGCCCAACCCTTCTGCTGATGGGGGAAGCAAGGGTGGGAGGGAAACAAAGGCTTGGGCCATTATGTCCCCTCCCAAAATGATAAACAGGTGCCCACAGGTGTTAAGGTACTTGTTAGTGTCTTGTCCAAATAAGGGCAAGCAAGCCCTGGTTCACCTAATATGGTCAGCTTTGCAAATGCCATTCTGATTGGTGAAGCTCTGTGGCCAAAAGAGCCTTTGCTCTTGGACAAATAACATAAATGGAGCCAAGTTGCAAGCAGCTGTGCTGCCTCTGCCTCACTGTGTGCTGCTCTGCTCTATGGATGTGGTCTGCTCTGCCTCATGCTTCAGACCAGCTTAGCCCTGAATGTTTGGGCTCCAAAGACCTGGAAATTTAAGTGCCTGAAGTTTACCAGGAGAAGGCATTAAGTGCTTCACACCATGGTGAGAAGTGCCACTGACATTGTGCTCTCTGCACATCTGCAAGAGGTCCTGCCTGCACCTCTGCAAACCTCCATGTCAAGAGGAACCAGGATCAGGTCAGAGCTCATCTGCCTCTTTCCCAGCACCCTGCTAGAGCCTGGGAAGATCTGGAAGCCTCTCAAGGGCTATCAAGATGCTGAGCAGTTCCAACACTGCCCCGAAGGAGCAAGGTACTATCTCTGAAGTCTACTCCACTGCTGTGAGTAAAACAGACTTTCCCTAGGGCTCAGGCCACTTACTTGTAAGTGGGACAAAGCCATTTGTGGCTAAATTTTTCCAATATTCTGATTTTCCTCAATTACTAAATTGCCTGTAAGCATCCTTGTGAAGATTTTCCCAACCAAATTAGAACAGGAATGTAACTAGTTTGTACACAGTTTGTGGGCAGGGCATTTGGAAATAAAATAACTACATATTTTATAATTCCTGCCTTGTTAATTGCCCACAATCAATTCAGGCATACAGGGCCCAGAGAGACCTCTGAAACAGATAAGGTATTTTTACCCCCTTTCTCTAACAAAGAAAAGCAAAGCAGCTTTGAAACAATTTCCAACATATCCAGATGGGGCATGTCATGCAAAGTATTTCTTTATTTTATTAATATTTGTTCTTTAAGTTGAATAAATCCTGATTTCAACGTGATTTTCTTTTTTTTTTTTTTGACCTGCTGGCCCATAATTCTGGCAAGCCTCTATGAGAAGCAAAGGGAGCATGGGAATTTTCTGAATTCTCAATTCCCTCCGAAGAGTTCCATAAAAGGGGTTGTTAAAATAGATATCACTCTGCTACGCTGTGATGTAAAGGGCTGCAGGCAAGCAAACACAGGTGAATGATTCAACAAGCAAGAGATCAAGAAGAACTGAAATGTACATGACGATTTCACTCTGGATTTGCTTCAGATTTGCTGTCAGTAGAGGAAAGGATCACTGGGTTGGCTCAGTAGTTGACATTAAAAGATACTGGACTGTCCCTGGACAGCATCAGGCTCTGAAAGCATTTTCCTGCCCTTTGCCCCAGAGATCTGGCTGCCTGTGTTCAAGGCCATGTTAAGGACAGTGCAGCTGTGTAGCCTTGGATCAGACTCACATGAGGAAGAGAAGTGAGAAGCCTGCTCAAGGCCACTCCACTTTCTGCAGGAGCTGCACGTAAGCTTAGGTCCACAGTCCTTGGTATCAACCTGACTTCTGTTCCTGGCCATGTATCTTGCTGATCCTCACTGACTGCCTTGCACTTCTTAATCAACCTTGTCCCATCCTTGTTCCCATGGATTTGGGACATGGCTGCTTATATCACTTTCACCATCACCATCTTGTGCCAGTAGTCCTTCTTTCCCCACTGTCCCCCCCACCCTTTCCCCA
>VWZI01021466.1:121190-144002 GCA_013396835.1 Psilopogon haemacephalus
GGGGCTCCAGAACTGCACACAGTACTCAATGATTCTGAGGAAGTGTTGTTCCCGAGCTGGTTTTGAAAACACTTAACTGTGACCTCAATATACGAGTAGAAAAACATCAGAAGGCAGGAAACACTAACAGCCAAACTAAAAACAGCATCATCACCAATGCCATTGAGTGCTAAAACACAAGGAGGAATTGAGTTTTTAAATTAAATGAGGAACAGAAAAGAGGCACACGTTCAAAACAAACAAACTAACAGAATTTTTATCTAATGAGATTCCGATTAGTGAGGCTCCAATTATGGCTTGAGAGCTTAAAATATTCAGATGGGATGCACTATTTGGAACGTCTGATGACAGAGCTGAACTCATCAACAAACAAATAGAGGTACAGAAGCCTTCCGCGGTTCCTTCCAGGATGCAAAAGCTTTTTGGATCTTCAGCAAAGTGTTGTGAAGGGTGGCTTACAGGAGGCAAAATTTACCCTGAGCCCTGTTTTGGGGCTCTGAAACTATTCTGAGAGCTGTGCCTATGATAGGACTTGGCTTGGAATGGGGAATTATTTGTTTTTACTGTGCGTGGCAGTTTGAGCTAGATTTTTAGCTCAGACATAGGAAAAAGTAGTGAAGAGGTGAACATTCTAGGGACAGGCTATATAAGAGCAACAATAGATAAGTTAAATATAATTTCACTGGAGCATCAAGAGCATCAAGCACAGACTGTTCTGCCCCTTTCTGCTGTGCCTGCTGCTATCTTCCTCCGCTGCTGGTTTGGCTGCTGCTGCTTCGCCACTGCTTGACCCCTTCCCCATCCTCCTTCAGGTTATTTTTTTTTTTCCCCTCTTGTAGTAGTACATTTTTTTCATACTGTTATATTCAGTTTAAACCATAAGAAAATACCATCTCATTTCTTCCTGACTTTCCAAAGGAATCTGTGTTGCAGTGAGTTTATTCTACAAGGAGGGGGGATCCACTCTAACCCAGTACACCGTGCAAGTTGTCTTGCAGTGCTGAGTCACTTAAGTGAAGAAATGTGATGTACACCTTCAGCTTTCAACCATCTTTTCTGAGGTTGTGGGTTTTGTTTTGGGGTTTTTGCTTGCTTGTTTTGGGGTTTGTTGGTTTGTTTGTGGGTTTTTTTGTGTAACAATCTCACACCAAAGAATCACAGAATGTCAGGGGCTGGAAGGGACCTGGAAAGATCATCCAACTCAACCCCCCTGCAGGAGCAGGATCTCCTATACCAAGATCACACAGGAATGGATCCAGGTGAGTTTTTAATATCTCCAGAGAGGGAGACTCCACAACCCTCCCTAGGCAGCCTGTTCCAGTGTTCTGTCAGCCTTACAGTGAAATAATTCCTCCTCATGTTTATATGTCACTTCCTATGCCTTAACTTCCACCCATTGCCCCTTGTCCTGGCATTGAGCATCACCTGGCAGAGCCTGGCTCCAGCCTCCTGGCACTCACCCTGCACATATTTATAATTATATATATATATATATAAAATAATATTTATAAATATTATAAACACCTCCTCTTCTCCAAGCTAAAAAGCAACCAGATCTTTTTAATATGTAGAGACACATTAAAAAATGTGGTCCTAAGAACTGCTTTTTTTCCCCCCTAGCTCAACAGGGAAGCTGCTAAAGATTACCTCGCTGGTTTTCAGGCATGCTTCAAGTCATTCTGAGTTATTCAATTATCTCTGGCTCACAAGATGTTGATTCTTCCAATTAACTCTATAACCATTTTGTTCTCAATTAGTTTCAAGAGTATCTCTAGATCTTGTTTCTGTTCTCCTTTCTCACATTAAGCACATCTTAAACAGATCTCAGTTGAAGTTTTATGACAGAATCTGGTTTTTGGGATTAATATACCCTCCAACAGCAAAGATTATTAACAGTGTTTTCATAAACAGCAGTTACTGAGTGCAGATAGCACTAACATTATAGCATATTAACAACCCATTCATTAATTTTGACAAAATTAAAGAACAACACCAGAAAACTGATGTCTCTAAGTGTGTGTGAGAAATTCATCAGCTAGAAGCAGGATTTAAGATGACAAAATTGTTCGAATGATAGCATTGATTAAAAAAAAAAATATCAGAAACTCATAGTTAAACCTTCAGCTTCTATTGTAATTGTTCAACTGCTCCTTTTATATACCCTATGCTTGTCCCACTTATCTCACTTGTCTATTATGGGTTGTGGAACTTGATTGTCTTTAATCACAGAATAAGTCAGGGTTGGAAGGGACCACAAAGATCATCTAGTTCCAACCCCCCTGCCATGCCCAGGGACACCCTACCCTAGATCAGGCTGACCACAGCCTCATCCAGTCTGGCTGCAAACACCTCCAGGGATGCGGCCCCAACCACCTCCATGGGCAACCCATTCCAGGCTCTCACCACTCTCATGCTGAAGAACTTCCTCCTCACATCCAATCTGAATCTCCCCACCTCCAGCTTTGCTCCATTCCCCCTAGTCCTCTCACTACCTGAGAGCCTAAAATGTCCCTCCCCAGCTTTTCTGTGGCCCCTTTCAGTTACTGGAAGGCCACAAGAAGGTCACCTGGGAGCCTCCTCTTCTCCAGACTGAGCAGCCCCAATTCTTTCAGTCTGTTCTCATAGCAGAGGTGCTGCAGCTCTTTGAACATGCTCGTGGCCCTTCTCTGGACACCCTCCAGCATGTCCACATCCCTCTTGTAATAGGGGCTCCAGAACTGGATGGAGTACTCCAGGCAGGGTCTCAGCAGGGCGGAGTAGAGGGGGAGAATCACCTCCCTCGACCTGCTGGCCACACTTCTCCTGATGTAGCCCAGGATCTGGTTGGCTTTCTGGACTGCAAGTGCACACTGCTGGCAAATGATCTCTGGGTTTGTAGTGCACAGGTACTTGTAATATATATATGGATTGATTAAAAGATTCAGATACATAAATTGTTCTCAACTACTCTACAAAATAAACCCTTGGTCTCTTTTACAAGTGAAATTTATTGATTTTTAATGTGCATGAGAAAGCCTCCTCTAGCAATGTTAGCCTCGTGCTCTAGGCTGGGAAGTCCTTCAATAACTTTCCTCATTCTCCAATATCAAATTGCAAGCAGAATATTCTCTGTTTAGCTCAACTATTCTATACCTCCTGCTCCCAGAACACTCCACAACCTTTACACTAGGTTTTATTCCTGCCTTGTATTCAACACAACAAGGACATGGAACTGTTGGATAGAGTCCAGAGGAGGGCCACGAAGATGATCAGAGGGCTGGAGCACCTCTGCTATGAGGACAGGCTGAGGGAGCTGGGGCTTTTCAGCCTGGAGAAGAGAAGGCTTCAAGGAGACATTATAGCAGCCTTCCAATATCTGAAGGGGCCTACAGGAGGGCTGGGGAGGGACTGTTCATAAGGTCTTGTAATGACAGGATGAGGGGGAATGGGTTTAAACTGGCAGAGGGGAGATTTAAAGGGGATGTTAGGAGGAAATTCTTCACAGTGAGAGTGGTGAGACACTGGAACAGGTTGCCCAGGGAGGTTGTGTCTGCTCCCTCCCTGGATGTGTTCAAGGCCAGGCTGATCTAGTGGGAGGTGTCCCTGCCTGTGGCGGGGGTTTGGAACTGGATGATCTTTAAGGTCTCTTCCAACCTAAACCATTCTATGATCCTGTGACTGCAAAATGTGGACAGTGCTGACCTTTGTAAGGTGGTATAAGAAATAATTAATACAAAATGCATTTTAAGAACTAGATATTGCTCTACTACTACCACTACCATTAACATTAGAGACTATTAATCTATCTTACAAGCAGGTGTCCCTGCCTATGGCAGGGGGTTGGAACTGGATGATCTTTAAGGTCTCTTCCAACCTAAACCATTCTATGATCCTGTGACTGCAAAATGTGGACAGTGCTGACCTTTGTAAGGTGGTATAAGAAATAATTAATACAAAATGCATTTTAAGAACTAGATATTGCTCTACTACTACCACTACCATTAACATTAGAGACTATTAATCTATCTTACAAGCAGGTGTCCCTGCCTATGGCAGGGGGTTGGAACTGGATGATCTTTGAGGACCCTTCCAAGCTACACCATTCTATGATTCTATATCTGCATCACATGTGGCATCCTTCTGAACCTTACAAGTGTCTGCTTCTCCTCATTCATTCTCCTTATATATTTGTCCAAAATATATATGCTTTCATGCTATGCCACATTGTTCCTCTTCTTTGGAATGACAGCAGAAGCCTCCACTGACATATTCTGGTACGCAAAAGAAAAGAACAAGCCATTTCTATCACTGATTTGAAAATAGATGGCTTAAATCAGCCAGCATCAAAAAAAAAAAAGATTGTGAAAATGGCCATAAGTTATTCTGTCCACGGCTGAGAAGCAAAATTCATGCACACAGCAGCAAATCACATATGAAGCGTGCAGGAAGTCTCTGCATCTTTCATGAACAACAGGTCTAGGGCAAACTATGTTTTATCCAAGGCTTTTGCAAACACTTGTATAAGGGGCAAATTATTTCCAGGCCAACTGAGAAATATCTGTGATTCATTGCCAGCCCTGTTGACAGGTATGTAATGGCAGGCCATAAACACACTGAAAAGCCCAAAGCAATCCAAAGGAATTCTAAACAGTCATCACTTCATGTCACAGATTGAACTCTCTTTTGCTTTGTCCATTACACCTGTACAAAACGTGTGTCTAGTGCATTGGCATTATTTTATGCTGTATTTGCAGAAGCAAAAAAATCCCAAAACACAAATACACAAATCAACCCCAAAAACCTACAGAATCAGCACAGATTTATGTTTCTCTCTACTCAAAAATATGAGTTTTACATAGAATGGTTTAGGTTGGAAGTGACCTCAAAGATCATCCAGCTCCAATCCCCCTGTGCCATAGGCAGGGACACCTCCCACTAGAACAGGTCACTCAAGACCTCATCCAGCCTGGCCTTGAACACCTCCAGGGAGGGAGCAGACACAACCTCCCTGTGCAACCTATGCCAGGAAGAGCCTCCTAACATCCAGTTTAAATCTCCTCTCTGCCAGTTTAAACCCATTTCCCCTTATCCTGTCATTACAAGACCTTGTCAATAGTCCCTCCCCAGGCTTCCTGTAGGCCACCTTCAGATACTGGAAGGCTGCTATAAGGTCTCCTCGAAGCCTTCTCTTCTCCAGGCTGAAAAGCCCCAACTCTCTCAGCCTGTCCTCACAGCAGAGCTGCTGCAGCCCTCTGATCATCTTTGTGGCCCTCCTCTGGACTTTCTCCAACAGTTCCATGTCCTTCCTGTGTTGGGGGCTCCAGAACTGCACACAGTACTCCAGGTGGGGTCTGAGAAGAGCAGAGCAAAGGGGCAGAATCCCCTCCCTTGCCCTGCTGGTAATGCTTCTCTTGCTGCAGCCCAGCACACAGTTGCTGTCTGGGCTGTGTGTGCACACTGTAGGCTCATTTTGAGCTTTTCATCAACCCAGACCCCCCAGGTCCTTTTCCTCAGAGCTGCTCTCCAGCCATTCACCACCCAGCCTGGAGCTGTGGTTGGGATTCTGCGGACCAGGTGCAGGACCTTACACTTGGCCTTGTTGCATTTCCTGAGGTTAGCCTGGGCCCACCTCTGCAGCCTGTCCAGGTCGCTCTGGATGGATCCCTGCCCTCTAGCAAGTCAACTGTGCCACACAGCTTGGTGTCATGATGTGAACGTTGTAGGTGTTAATTCCCTTGCCTGGATAATAAAAGAAACTCTACCTTTGGGAGAAGCTGGATTGCTTGGAGTATCCTCTGCCTGTGTCCAGAGTTAAGGATTCCTATTTCCAAGAGATCCTGGTCCTCCATCACGTTACTTCCCTAAAAAGGGGGAAAAAAAAGAGACATGTGATTAAAAATGTAAAAGTAACAGATAAGGATGCCTATTTCCAAGAGATCCTGGTCCTCCATCCCGTTACTTCCCTTAAAAGGGTAAAAAAAAGAGATGTGCTTAAAAATGGAAAAATAACAGATAAGAATTCCTATTTCCAAGAGATCCTGGTCCTCCATCACGTTACTTCTCTAAAAAGGGGGGGAAAAAAGAGACATGTGCTTAAAAATGGAAAAGTAACAGATAAGGATTCCTATTTCCAAGAGATCCTGGTTCTCCATCACGTTACTTCCCTAAAAAGGGTGACAAAAAGAGATGTGCTTAAAAATGGAAAAATAACAGATGCCTTCAATAGCCTGAAACATGCCCTTCCACTGCATTGAAAAGAGAACACTTTGCTTAACTTACAGCATCTGACAAGCATAATAAATTACTCCTGATTGAATTCCATTTGGCCATGGCAAAAGATGGTGGAAGGTGCTTGAACTCATGGACAATTACTACACCGCTGGCGGCACTGCCACTGGAGAAATTGGAACTCACTCAAGCCAAGTACCAGATGTGAACCTTCTTTCGTTTGACTGGAACCAAGGACAGGACTACAGAAACGTTCAGAAACTCTTCCCAGTTCCTCTCCTCCCTCACCCAGCTATGCACTATGCTCATTTTTCTCCAGACTGGAAAATACTTAACACAGAATAAGACGAGCAGAGCAGATAAAAGTAAATTTATTTAGCTTCTTCTTAGTGAAATGGTGAAGTGGTGTCAGCAAATCCCATACAGTCCCCACTCCCTTAAATTTAACTCTACCAGTGCAATCCTGTCACTGCTCTTATCTCTCTGCTTGAGGGCAGGTCGAATAAT
This sequence comes from Psilopogon haemacephalus, assembly GCA_013396835.1. Lineage (NCBI taxonomy): Eukaryota > Metazoa > Chordata > Aves > Piciformes > Megalaimidae > Psilopogon > Psilopogon haemacephalus. The sequence continues at coordinate 127,905 of VWZI01021466.1, forward strand.
TTCTAACATTCAAAGAGCTGAAAAAGCCCATCTGTTCAAACAACACACAAAATAATTGCCCACAGAAGTCCATAAAGTAAGCCTCTATAACTCAAGCTTCTATTCTTAGGATATGAGAGCAGGAGAAGAGAACCTATAGCTATACAGACAGGATGATATGGCTCCTAAGTACAAAGTCTCTGACACCACCCAGACAGTTAAGCTCACCATTTGAAGGTTGAGGTATTTCATTAGCTGGCATTGACTACTTGGAATCACAGGAGCTGCAGCAGTAGCTCACAAAGAGAATTGCAGCCAGGGATCAAAATAAGGTGGCCAGCAGGGCAAGGGAAGGGATTCTGCCCCTTTACTCTGCTCTCCTCAGACCCCACCTGGAGTACTGAGTGCAGTTCTGGAGACCCCAGCACAGGAAGGACATGGAACTGCTGGAGAGAGTCCAGAGGAGGGCCACGAAGATTGTCAGAGGGCTGCAGCAGCTCTGCTATGAGGACAGGCTGAGACAGTTGAGGCTTTTCAGCCTGGAGAAGAGAAGGCATCAAGGGGACCTTGTAGAAGCCTTCCAGTATCTGAAGGGGGCCTACAGGAAGGCTGGGGAGGGACTGTTCACAAGGTCTTGTAATGACAGGATGTCCTAGGTTGGGAATTATGGGGTTAAGACTCCTCTAAGGACTATGAGGAGAATGTTATTCAATCCCATAATTCTGCTATCTCCTCATAAGCTCACCTCAAGGGCAGTCTGCTCTCCTTTTCCTCCCCCTCCAGCCACGTTTGGGTATGTAAGCAGGTAGGGCTGTTTGGGAGCCTAAAGGAATGGCAAAAGCATGGTGGGGGAGGAAGGACTTGGAGCACGGGGATTTGTAGATTTAGTTATGGGTGGGAATAAATTCGTGGGGTTGCTGCAACTTTCACATCTGCTTTGTAACTCGTTCATGTATCTCTCTATCTAAAGTACAACTCTGCTATTTTTCTCCAATTCGTTTAAGAGTTTTCGTTCTGTCGGCGATAAAACCACGACACAGGACGAGGGGGAATGGGTTCCAACTGGCAGAGGGAAGATTTAAATGCCATGTTAGTAGTAAGTTCTTCACAGTGAGGGTGGTGAGGCACTGGAATGGGTTGTCCAGGGCGGTTGTGGCTGCTCCTCCCTGGATGTGTTCAAGGCCAGGCTGGATGAGGTCTTGAGTGACCTGATCTAGTGGGAGGTGTCCCTGCCTATGGCACAGGGGGGTTGGTACTGGCTGATCTTTGAGGTCTCTTCCAACCTAAACCATTCTATGATTCTGTGAAAGTAGGTTGCCAGTCTGCAGGAGATCACAGAATAGTAGGGGTCGGAAGGGATCTTTCAAGATCATCTAGTTAAACCCCACAGCTAGAGGAGGATCACCTAGAGTAAATGACACAAGAACATATCCAGGTGGGTTTTGAATGCCTCCAGAGATGGAGACTCCAAAGCCTCTCTAGGCAGCCTGTTCCAGTGCTCTGCCACCCTCAAAGTGAAGAATTTCTCGCTAATGTTTCTGTGACACTTTTTGTGTTATAGCCTGTGTCTATTGCCCTGTGTCCTGTTGCTGGACACCACTGAGAAGAGTCTGGCTCCATTCTCCTGACACTCATGCTTTAGACCTTTATAAGCAACATGGACAAAGGCATTGAGTGCACCCTCAGCAAGTTTGCTGATGATACCAAGCTGTGTGGTGCAGCAGACAGGCTGGAGGGCAGGGATGGCATCCAGAGGGACCTGGACAGGCTGAAGAGGTGGGCACAAGCCAACCTCAGGAGGTTCAACAAGGCCAAGTGCAAGGTCCTGCAGCTGGGTCAAGGCAATGCCAAGCACAAATGCAGGTTGGGCAGTGACTGGCTGGAGAGCAGCCCTGAGGAGAGGGACTTCAGGGTGCCGGTGAACAAGAAGCTCAACATGAGGCAGCAGTGTGCACTTGCAGCCCAAAAAGCCAAGCAGAGGCTGGGCTGCATCAGGAGAAGTGTGGCCAGCAGGTTGAGGGAGGTGATTCTCCCCCTCTGCTCTGCTGAGACCCCACCTGGAGTACTGCATCCAGTTCTGGAGCCCGTTACAAGAGGGATGTGGAGATGCTGGAGCATGTCCAGAGAAGGGCCACGAGGATGCTCAGAGGGCTGCAGCACCTCTGCTATGAGGACAGACTGAAAGAGAAGGCTCTGAGGTGACCTTATTGTGCTTTCCAGGATCTGAAGGGGGCCTATGAAAAAGCTGGGGAGGGACTTTTGAGGCTATCAGGTAGTGACAGGACTCAGGGGAATGGAGCAAAGCTGGAGGTGGGGAGATTCAGATTGGATGTGAGGAGGAAGTTCTTCAGCATGAGAGTGGTGAGAGCCTGGAATGGGTTGCTCAGGGTGGTTGGGGCCACTTCTCTGGAAGTGTTTAAGGCCAGTGTGGATGAGGCTGTGGTCAGCCTGATCTAGGGTAGAGTGTCCCTGGGCATGGCAGAAGAGTTGAAACTAGATGATCCTTGTCGTCCCTTCTAACTCTAACCGATTCTATGATTCTAAGCTTTAATGACTTTAGACTACCTCATTTCAGACCAAACCTCACCCTTTAAACATTTATTTTACTTCCAAAAAGCTTCTGACCTATTGCACTTGCAAATACAACCTGCAAAAAGCAGATGACCTGTCTCGAGCTCTTACCCCTTTCAGAGTCTCATGACACTAATTTGCTGGAAGCAAGAACTCTCATCATTCCTACACATTTAACATCATCATGAAATCAGATTTATGGTGGCAAACCCAGGAAAAGTTCATCTCCACCTTTCTATTGGTGCTTGTGACTCAGCAGAGCTCTTAAGCAGCAGCAAACTGCAAAGCTGATAGGCACCTAACAGAACATGCTTAAATAATTCGCTGAAGCAGGGCTTAATAATGGATATGATTTCTTTCTGAGTATCAAATCTCCTGTCCCACAGCCACAGAAAGTTCTTTGCAGAAGCACACTGGAATATGCAATGCTTCACCCTGCTCGGCTGCTCAATCTTCACTCTTTTCAGATGGCCTCATTAGTGTACAGATGCACACTTGAGGACTCTCAAGTGCAGCTCTGCAGAGTCTCCTGCAAAATCTCAGGGATGTCTTTTTTAAGGTCATCATGGAAACTTTGCAGAGCTATTACATTTAAAATTATGTCTCACAGTAAGTGGTGTGATTTAAGACTGCAAGACTGCAAACCATGTCTGGGAAGAGTCTGCATGCAGCATTCAGCACTCAACTGTGTGCAGTTCTGGAGTCAACAGCAAAGGAAGGACACGAAACTGTTGGAGAGAGTACGGAGGAGGGCCACAAAGATGATCAGAGGGCTGCAGCACCTCTGCTACTAGGACAAGCTGAGAGAGTTGGGGCTTTTCAGCCTGGAGAGGAGAAGGCTTCCAGGAGACCTTTCAGTAGCCTTACAGTATCTGAAGGGAGCCTACAGGAAGGCTGGGGAGGGACTATTCATAAGGTCTTGTAATGACAGGACGAGGGAGAATGGGTTCAAACTGGCAGAGGGGAGATTTAAATCGGATGTTAGGAGAAAGCTCTTCACAGTGAGGGTGGTGAGACACTGGCACAGGTTGCCCAGGGAGGTTGTTGCTGCTCCCTCCCTGGAGGTGTTCAAGGCCAGGCTGGATGAGGTCTTGAGCAACCTGATCTAGTGGGAGGTGTCCCTGCCTATGGCACAGGGGGGTTGGAACTGGCTGATCTTTGAGGTCTCTTCCAGCCTAAACCATTCTATGATTCAGAACAGGGGCAGACAGAGGCCTGCTCTGAAGGGGGAAGCTGTGCAGTCCTGCTGGTTTAAGTACATCACAGGTGTAGGGCTGCAGGCAGCACAGCCTGTGCAAACAGTGACATTGGTGAGGTAGGCTTAATACCTCTTCAGCTCCCTACTAAACACACGGGAAATATAATTTCCTTTTTCTTCCTTTCTCCTCTAGATAACCTAAAGGAGCCTGTAAGCTCACAGGGAAAACTGGGGTTGAGGGGCAAACCATCCATTCTGGGTTAAATTCAGCTGCTGAAAATAGCTGGCACATATGGATGTAAGGATCTAATCCAAAGCAAAGGCTCTACATTTTGGTTCAATGGAATAAATGCAGCTATTTTGATTACAGCTATTGCTTTCCCTTTGTTGCACTGTTTGTCTGATTCCACCTTGTGCTGCTGCACGCTGTTTACGAACAATCCTGGTGTACTCATCACTGAGCTACTACACACTGTCTACTGATGTCAGCAACCTTGGCAGCCAGCTTCAAATATTGCAGTGTTTAAAATCCAGTTCAGCTAACAGGCACAGAAGAGATCCTATCTGTTTGCACGTAGCTGCTGCAGAGCAGAGAGAGTGCATTCTCTTAATAACTGTTAACTACTGCCTTTTTTTTAGTTCATTAGTTCATTATTTTGTTTCTTTACAGTGGTGTACTGGTTTGAACTAACTGGAGGATTTCAACGAGCAATTAGGCTATAGGCTGAGAAATTAAAACACATAATGCTACTTCGCTCACAGCTTTACTGAGAAAGAAAAATAATGGGGTGGTGAGTGGCTGGAGAGCAGCTCTGAGGAAAAGGACCTGGAGGTCTGGGTGGATGAGAAGCTCAACATGAGCCTGCAGTGTGCACACACAGCCCAGACAGCAACTGTATGCTGGGCTGCATTAAGAGAGGCATTACCAGCAGGGCAAGGGAGGGGATTCTCCCCCTTTACTCTGCTCTCCTCAGACCCCACCTGGAGTACTGTGTGCAGTTTTGGAGCCCCCAGCACAGGAAGGACATGGAACTGCTGGAGAGAGTCCAGAGGAGGGCCACGAAGATGATCAGAGGGCTGCAGCACCTCTGCTATGTGGACAGGCTACAAAAGTTGGGGCTNGTGATTGTTAAGAGCTGTAATCCAAATACAGATAAGTCAGACTGCCTCAGACCTCTCTGGGCTGTGGCTGGCTCCTTGCATGGCTCCTTTCTCCCTGCCTTTTATAGCTGATTCTGAATAATTCCACTAACTTCTTTCCTGCTGCTAACCTACCTTTGCCTATATGCTGCATTAACAGAAGGTGAGATAAGAGTGGGGCAGGGGGGAAGGTGGTAGGGGTGGTTGAAGACCCCTCTCAGGGGTTTTTGATCTCTGGGAAGGGTGTGGTTCTGTATTACCTTTTTGCTGTATATATCTGTAAATATCTGTAATACATTGTAAATATCTGCTTGTACGTTGTGCATAGCTGCAAATATAAAGCTTCATTCATTAACTTCCAGCCGACTGAGTCCTAGCCTGGGTTATTTCAAAGTGTGGGGGGGGTGGGCAACTGCCAAACCACCACAAGTTGGTATTACAACTTACAAAATCAAATATTTAAAACTCAGGAAAGCCTGGAATTCATGCTGCCTTCTTGTCCTCAGTCTAAGAAGGTGATGACCTGGTCTTGCAATGCACTCAGGTTTTAGAGCTTTCACTACGTGTTTCCATCAATGTCAGCAGTAGCAGGCACTCATCTCTCCTGTAACACAGACTTCATTGTCTCCTGCCATGGAGCTAAACCAGCACTTCATCTTTCCACAAGAGCAAGCCAGGAAAGTTTAGATACACAGTACAAACCACTACTGTTTAACACAAACTGATAGCAGCAAAAAGTTGCTATCTGCTTTACAGACATAGAATCACAGGATTAATCAGGTTGGAAGAGACCTCTAAGATCGAGTCCAACCTACCACCTCACCCTTCTAATTAACTAAACCATGGCACTAAGTGCCCCATCCAGCCCCCTCTTAAATACCTCCAGGAGACTCCACCACCTCCCCAGGCAATCACTCCCCAGTGCCAATCACTCTTTCCGTGAAGAACTTCTTCCTAACATCCAACCTGAACCTGCCTTGGTGCAGTTTGAGGTTGTGTCCCCTTGTTCTGTTGCTGGTTGCCTGGGAGAAGAAACCAGCCCCTGCCTGGCTACAACCTCCTTTCAGGTAGTTATAGACAGCAATAAGTTCTGCCCTGAGCCTCTTCTTCTTCAGGCTGAACAACCTTCACGCATCTGTGAAGAGAAGGAAACAGTCCCTCTGATGTGTGCTCGTACACTGCCCTTAATCCCAGCTCCTCATACATTTTTTTACCTGATTTATCTTCTTGCACTCTTTCAGTCTTCTTCCATAGGTTTGTATGTGGAGAGTGTTGCTGCTGATATGCTAGAGGCACAGGACCTCACTCAGAAAGACCTGGACAAGCTGGAGAGCTCAGCCCAGGTGAAATTCATGAGGTTCAATGAGACCAAGTGCAGGGTCCTGCACCTGGGTTAGATCAAGCCTCATTATCAATAGAGGCTGGGGGATGAGGGAGTAGAAAACAGGCCTGCAGGAAAACACTTGGGAGTTCTGGTGGTCGAGGAGCTGGACATGAGCCAGCAACATGCAGAAGGAAATAGTTCCTCTGATATGTGCTGTACACTGCCCTTAATCCCAGCTCCTCATACATTTTTTTACCTGATTTATCTTCTTGCACTCTTTCAGTCTTCTTCCATAGGTTTGTATGTGGAGAGTGTTGCTGCTGATATGCTAGAGGCACAGGACCTCACTCAGAAAGACCTGGACAAGCTGGAGAGCTCAGCCCAGGTGAAATTCATGAGGTTCAATGAGACCAAGTGCAGGGTCCTGCACCTGGGTTAGATCAAGCCTCATTATCAATAGAGGCTGGGGGATGAGGGAGTAGAAAACAGGCCTGCAGGAAAACACTTGGGAGTTCTGGTGGTCGAGGAGCTGGACATGAGCCAGCGACATGCACTTGCAGCCCAGAAGGCCAATGGCTGCATCCAAAAACGTGTGGCCAGCAGATTGAGGGAGGTGATTCTGCCACTCAGCTCTACTCTGGTGAGACCTCACCTGGAGTACTTCATCCAGCTCTGGAGCCCTCAACACAGGAAGGACACAGACGTGATGGAGCAGGTCCAGAGGAGGGCCATGAAAATGGGTGGGAGGCTGGAACACCTCTTCTGTGAGGACAGGGTGAGGGAAGTGGAGAAGAGAATGCTCCAGGGAGACCTTTTAGCAGCCTTTCACTGCCTGAAGGGAGCTTACAAGAAGGCTGAAGATAGTGATAGGACCAGTGGCAATGGCTTGAAATTAGAGGAGATTCAAATTGGTTGTTAGGAACAAGTTCTGCACCACGAGAGTGGTGGAACACTGGAACAGATTGCTCAGGAAGGTAGTTGAAGCCACATGCTTGGAGACTATTCAAAGTCAGGTTTGACAAGGCTCTGAGCAACCTGATCTAGCAGAGGATGTCCCTGCTGACTGCTGGAGGGTTGGACTAGATGACCTTTGGAGGTCCCTTCCAATTTCAAAAGTCTATAAGGAGACTCAGTTGGAGGGAAACCTTACTTCTCAGAATTACAGCAACCAGAACCTATCAAAACTGCCTGCACTAGGACAGATTCAGATCTCGTTCACTTCAGCTCACACCGCTGCTGAAATTCCTGCCTTGTTAATGCTATGTTTTACTTATGAATTAGAAAGATCCTGCTTCTGAAGTATCAATTAGGAAAGAGGGTAGCTGACACCCTACCCCCCCAACCACCTCACCCCACCCCCCAGAACTTGTGGTTCTGCACAAGTCTCAGGAATAGCTCTTTTTTGTTTTTTTCCAGGAAGCAAACCTCCTGAGTAAGGAGGCAGCAGTTTCACAGAACAGTTGGGCTCAAGACGGAAAGGAAAAATGAACTCTCCATGTGGGAGACTGAAGGCACATGGAAAAACACCACAGTTTAAGAAATCCAGAATTTCTGCCAAAATCTGAACAAACTGCATAATGGTGGCTATGAGATAAAGATTTCACTGGCAACTATCTGGGTTGTTCCACAGAATATCACCCCTGGTACAATCCACCTGAACTTAGAATCATAGAATGGTTTAGGTTGGAAGGGACATCAAAGATCATCCAGTTCCAACCCCCTGCCAGAGGCAGGGACAGCTCCCACTAGAACAGGTCACTCAGGACCTCATCCAGCCTGGCCTTGAACACCTCCAGGGAGGGAGCAGACACAACCTCCCTGAGCAACCTGTTCCAGTGCCTCACCACCCTCACTGTGAAGAATTTCTTCCTAACATCCCATTCAAATCTCCCCTCCACCAATTTGAACCCATTCCCCCTCATCCTGTCATTACAAGACCTTGTGAACAGCCCCTCCCCAGCCCTCCTGTAGGCCCCCCTCAGATACTGGTAGGCTGCTATAAGGTCTCCTGGAAGCCTTCCCTTCTCCAGGCTGAAAAGCCCCAACTCCCTCAGCCTGTCCTCATAGCAGAGGTGCTCCAGCCCTCTGATCATCTTTGTGGCCCTCCTCTGGACTTCCTCCAACTTAACGCAATCTTTCCCCAAAATGCAGGATTAGACCTCTGCAGAAGATTCTAAATGCCTTTAAATTCAGACATACGTATACAGCATCCTCAGAAAGCAACTTAATCTGGAATGCATCAGATTTATAGCAAAAAAATGACTCCATTTTAAACACTTCTTGTATATTGAAAGTTGGTTTGCCCAAAACCAGGGTTGGTGTATGTAAGGGAAGGATGACTTCTGAGGTGATTACAGCATGGATAGGGCAGCACAGAATCATAGAATGGTTTAGGTTGGAAAGGACCTCAAAGATCATCCAATTCCAACCCCCCTGTGCCATAGGCATGGACACCTCCCACTAGATCAGCATGCTGAAGACCTCATCCAGTCTGGCCTTGAACACCTCCAGGGAGAGAGCAGCCACAACCTCCCCGGGCAATCTGTTCCAGTGGTTCAATGTATAGGAAGCATCACATTGTATAGGAAGCACTTTCTGGAATCCGTTGCCCTCTCCCAGCCAGCCATGCAGTAATTTGCTGCACCATCAACATAATGAGACCAACTGGAACTCTGAAGAGGTGGTAAAAGTGGCACCTAACACACTGAGATGGGGAGGATCATGGTGTATGCATATCATAGACAAGGCCTGGTGGGTGTTCAAAGTGCCTTGCCAATATCTCTCTGATGTGTATTGCACCAAATCTCACCCTGGCTGACTGAGACTTAACACTGCAGCAGCACAGCTTGGGAGAATTCGAATGGAAGTGGGACAGCAGGTCTCGTACTTGAGCTTACAGGGCTGATGGAAATGTGACCTGGCACAGAAAGGGAAAAAAAAGAATATGGGAGGTGAGACTTTTAGGCAGAGCTAAAGTATCCTGCCACTCCGATAAGAGAGATGGGTGTGGGGCAGGAGCAGATGGGAATGTTCTTCCATTATATATGCTTGGAGACTGAAGTCACAGATGGAAAGCTGAGACCAACAGCATCTAAGAGCTCTATTCTTTCTTACCTCTCCCACCCTAAATGCATAACTGGAAAGGAAGGAAGAAGGCATCTGGTACTAATGGGAACAGGGACTGTTAGGAAGCACATCCTCAACAGCTCCATGAAACAGCCCTGTACTCAGTCTGAATTGCTTTGCTCCTTGTTCATCTAATCCCAATATCCTTCCCAACTGTTGTGGTGGTTTAGCAGTTACCTGCTCCCCCCCTTTTTGATATAAACCTCGGCATGGAAGTTGGAAGTTGATAAATGAAGCTTTACATTTCCAATGTCAGAACACTGGAAGTTGATAAATGAAGCTTTACATTTACAGCAATGCACAATATACAAGCAGATATTTACAATGTGTAACAGATACTTATATATACACAGTGAAAAGGTAATACAGAAACACCACAGCCCTCTCAGAGATCAAAATCCCCAAGAGGGGTAACCAACCACCCCTACCACCTTTCCCCCCTTCCTCAATCTTATCTCACCACCTGTTGATGCTGCAGATAGGCAAAGGTAGTAGGGGGAGTAGTAGTAGGAAAGAAGTTAGCAGAATTGTTAAGAATCAGCTACAAAAGACAAAGGAACCATGCAAGGAGCAGCCACAGGCCAGCGAAGCCTGAAACCGATTGAACAATCTATGTTTGGTTTACACTCTTAAAACAAATTTTTTTTCTTTCTCAGTAAAGCTGTGAGTGAAGTGCCACAATGTATTTTCCTTTCTCAGCCAATAGTCTAATTTCTCACTCAAATTCTCCAATTTGTTCAGCCCAGCACAACTGTATCATAGAATCATAAAATGGTTTAGGTTGGACGAGACCTCAAAGATCATCCAGTTCCAGCCCCCCTGTGCCACAGGCAGGGACACCTCCCACTAGATCAGGTCACTCCAGACCTCATCCAGCCTGGCCTTGAACACATCCAGGGAGGGAGCAGCCACAACCTCCCTGGGCAACCTGTGCCAGTGTCTCGCCACCCTCACTGTCAAGAACTTTCTCCTAACATCCCGTTCAAATCTCCCCTCTGCCAATTTGAACTCATTCCCCCTCGTCCTGTCATTACAAGACCTTGTGAACAGTCCCTCCCCAGCCTTCCTGTAGGCCCCCTTCAGATACTGGAAGGTTGCTATAAGTTCGCCTCGAAGCCTTCTCTTCTCCAGGCTGAAAAGCCTCAACTCTCTCAGCCTGTCCTCATAGCAGAGGTGCTCCAGCCCTCTGATCATCTTCGTGGCCCTCCTCTGGACTCTCTCCAGCAGTTCCATGTCCTTCCTGTGCTGGGGGCTCCAGAACTGCACAGAGTACTCCAGGTATACCCTTGAAATAGTTAACATCTAATCTGTCCTCTGGCTGGGAACAAACCAGAGGTACCTCATGACGTGGCTAAGGCTAGACTGAATAACCACTACCTTTCCTTTTCGCTGTCTAAATCAGATGCCAAGAGGCTTTTGAATTTTCAGCACAACACAGCTTTTCCACAAGGTAAAAGAGTTAATATCTTAAAGACTTGCAAGAGAAGACCAGGGAAACGTACCTCTCAAAAATGAGCACTGACTCTCATTTGTGCAAAAATTCCAAGCAATGTACCACATGTTTAATTTCCAAAAAAAAAAAAACAAACCTGGCAATCAACCAGAACTTAGAAAGCTTCAGTATGAGTGAAAAGGTTGCCTCTCACCAGCACTGCCACTGTTAACCCGATAGAATGATTACTGAGGGAAATGTCTAACTTGTACTCTCGGGTCAGAAAGATTTATCAGACTCCTGGAGATAGTGCAGAAATTGTTATTACACCTACAAATCTGACGAGAGCAGGTTAGAAAAATCCCCTGCAGAAGCACGGAATTTTGCCTCGGGGGAAAGAGATTGATCACAGGACCCGCGGGGAAGAAATGACCAAGCAGGTTGCAAAATAACCATTTGGTAATATTCCTCACCAACGGTTTTGCTTTTACAGCTACTGAGGGTGATACTGATCCTCAGTCCCCACCTTGCTCTATTTTCAGCCTGGACACTGATGACATTCTTAGCGTCGAAAAATGCCAGAAAAACAAAGAGGAAACTGAAATAAATTTCCCCATGTTACTGTCGTTCCGTCAGGAACTAATAATAAATGGCTATTGAAATGCCAAGTGACAAAGGCCATTTCACTGATAGATAAGGGTGGGGGTGGTAGTAATTCTGAGCCCTTATTTGCAAACTATGCACGAAGAGAGGAGGTGATACAGGTAGGGTCATAGAATCATAGAATCATAGAATGGTTTAGGTTGGAAGAGACCTCAAAGCTTATCCAGTTCCAACCCCCCTGTTCCATAGGCAGGGACACCTCCCACTAGATCAGGTCGCTCAAGACCTCATCCAGCCTGGTCTTGAACACCTCCAGGGAGGGAGCAACCACAACCTCCCTGGGCAACCTGTGCCAGTGTCTCACCACCCTCACTGTGAAGAACTTCCTCCTAACATCCCGTTTAAATCTCCCCTCTGCCAGTTTAAACCCATTCCCCCTCATCCTGTCATTACAAGACCTTGTGAATAGTCCCTCCCCAGCCCTCCTGTAGGCCCCCTTCAGATATAGGAAAGCTACTATAAGGTCTCCTTAAAGCCTTCTCTTCCCCAGGCTGCAGAGCCCCAACTCTCTCAGCCTGTCCTCATAGCAGAGGTTCTGTAGCCCTCTGATCATCTTCGTGGTCCTCCTCTGGACTCTCTCAAGCAGTTCCATGTCCTTCTTGTGCTGGGGGCTCCAGAACTGCACAGAGTAGTCCAGGTGGAGTCTGACCAGAGCAGAGTAAAGGGGGAGAATTACCCTTTTAAAAGAAATCTGGACAGACCTGAGTGCCTCACTGCTTAAGTTTGAAAGATCTCTGTCTCTGGTTCACCTTCAGCTCTTCCAGAAGTGCACCTGGAGTAACCAGTGCCATCAAAAGCTCTTCAGATGTTAATATTCAAGTGTAGGTAAGTCACAGAGCTTTCACACAACAGTAACAGTTAAAGCATAATGATAATAAAACAACCTCTAGTGGGAAGTGTCTCTGCCTATGGTGGGGAGTTTGAACTAGATGATCTCAGAGGCCCCTTCCAACCTAAACCACTCTTTGATTTTATGAACACTGACAGCTGGGACAAGGATCCTTGTAAGAAGAATTTCTGCTATTTTTCATCCCTCCTTCCCTGTAGCACTGATTCATTACAACCAACACAACTGTCACATGCAAACTGGCTGCAGAGATAAGGTGGCAGCCGAAAAAAGAATTACCTCTACTGTCGCACTTGGCCCACTGAATTACTGACGCTGTTGACCCAAGCCTGTCTGCCTATTTAATCATAACAATTCAATAAAATAATTATTAATACTTACCCAAATTACATCTTAATGCCTTGAATGGATATGGTGAAGATTATTTCACTCCATTTCAGTAATGGAAATTCCAGAGAGTCTACATTGTACCATTATTCAGATTACTTGAGATAAACGCCGGCTAGCTTGGATGCTACATTTCTCAGAGGACCCACTTTAAAATCAATATCACTGTGAGCTAATTAACAGCCTTCTAAATTCTCAGAAAAAAAACAAACCCAGGTCTTTCTCCAACAAATGTGTAACTTTGGAGAGCGCAGGAAGGGGCAAACGTGATGTCTGCAGGCATAAGCAGGGAGGTGGTTGAGGCCCCATCCCTGGAGGTGTTTGCAGCCAGGCTAGATGAGGCTGTGGGCAGCCTGATGTAGGGTAGGGTGTCCCTGCCCATGGCCCACTAGATGATCCTTGTGGTCCCTTTCAACCCTGACTGATTCTGTGATTCTATAACAGAAGTGTTGAATAGCTGCTCATCAGCTAACACCGAGTTCTGGTCAACCCTGCACCTAACACTGCTGGCTTTGTAGTAAGTGCAAAATCTCTGTTCACCTCCCAGAATCCCTCACAGAACTATTTCCTTCCTCACATTTTTATCAACCCTAGTCATGTTGTTTAAAATGTGAGCCACCCCAATCAGCCCAGAGAGTACAAAAGGACTTTGACCAAAAAAGCTGGGGATGGTTAGTCTGAGGAAGAGGAGGCTGAGTGGAGGCCTTATTGCTTTCTACCACTACCACAACTACAAGTACCAACAACTACTAGGGATGTTGTGGAGAGGCTGCTGCTGGTCCCTTCTCACAGGTAAGTGGAGACAGAACAAGGGGGAATGGCCTGAAGCTGAGGTTGGGGAGGTTTAGATTGGATATTAGGAAAAAGTTTTTCATGGAGAGAGTGGTCAGGGAGTGGAATGAGCTGCCTAGGGAGGTGGTGGAGTCACCAACCCTGGATGTGTTTAAGGGCTGTTTGGATGTGGTACTTAGTGATATAGAATCAGAGAATGGTTTAGGTTGAAAGAGACCTCAATTGCCCAGGGAGGTGGTGGAGTCACCAGCCCTGGATGTGTTTAAGGGCTGTTTGGATGCGGTACTTAGGGATATAGAATCATAGAATGGTTTAGGTTGGAAGAGACCTCAAAGATCATCCAGTTCCAAACCCCCTGTGCCATGGGCAGGGACACCTCCCACTAGAACAGGTCGCTCAAGGCCTCATTCAACCTGGACTTGAACACCTCCAGAGAGGGAGCAGCCACAACCTCCCTGGGCAACCTGTGCCAGCGTCTCACCACCCTTTCACTGTAAAGAATTTCCTCCTAACATCTAGTTTAAATTTCCCCTCTGCCAGTTTAAACCCAGTGCTCTTCATCCTGCCATTACAAGACCTTGTGAACAGTCCCTCCCCAGCCCTCCTGTAGTAGTTTAAGGTGAATCTTGTTGAGTAAGGTTATAGGTTGGACTTGATCCTGAAGGGGCTTTGCCAACCTGGATGTTTCTGTGGAAACTGTGGGCAAGGATCTATGCCTTAAAAATGGGTTATTCACAGGAAGGAGCTGGGAAATAGCAGCAAGGAAAAGACATGCTGGAGAAGATCCTTCAGCCTTCTTCTGCCCTAAAGTGAAAACAGGTCTTGGAAGCATTTGTTCACCTCCTGCCTGCAGCTGAAGCTCCTTCACATCAGCAGCATTACCTCTGGGCTGCCCGGTGTTTGAACTCTCTCTTCTGAGCTGAGAGAGCTGCTTGGAAACCACGTCAGCCCTCCCAGTGAGTCTAGAAAGTAGGCCATCCTCTTAGATGCCATCACAGCTTGAGCCGCTCGGAAGTCTCGGAGCATGCCCAAAGGCAGATCCTTGGAAGCTGCTCTTTCTTAAAAATGGCTTTAACTTTCTGTCCCACAGGACAGGCCCAGCTGTCAGGGGATTTGTGGCAGAGCAGATTCACGTGTTTTTTTCTCAAAAGCAAATTTCCTAACCAGAGAGCAGGTCATGGAGTAACTGATAGGAAAGGGCACTCTGGAATTGAGGAAAGTAGTTCACTGGTCCTGCTGACACCGAACTGTTGTGCAGTTTAGTCAGTAAGGCAGAAAGGAATTATCTTTTAGAGCAGTGACAGCTGGGCTGTGATAAATCAGTCTTCTTCTGCTGTTGCTAGAAATGTTTCTGGTTTACGTCCAGTGACTACCAAACAGAAAAAGTAGAAAAAAAAGCTAAAAGTTCAGGACTTTCTACTCCTTTAAATGTAGTGTTCTAACTTCGGAGCTTTTGTGTGTTGCATCGTGATCTGCTCTAGGTGATCCTGCTCTGGCAGGGAGGCTGGACCAGATGACATTTTGAAGTCCCTTCCAGCCCCTGACATTCTATGATTCTGTGATTCTCTGATATTGAGCTACAGACTCCTGCTTCTGGTGCATACTCTAATTTGAAAGGAAACAGTGAGCCAGCTGTCCTAACCCAAAGAGACTATTTGGACTTCAAGGTCCGGGCAGCAGCACAGGAAATCCATTGTCCAGATGATGTCTAATGCAGGGCTGCAAAAAGAGGTGAAACTTCCAGCTGTAGATCCTACTTTGGAGCATCTTATTGGCTTCCTCTGCTTAGCATTGCAAATCTTTTTGTTAATTGCTTTTTTCTCTTCCTAGTAGGCTATGCAGAATCTTGTGTGCCTAATTCAATCGTAAGGATTCTGCTTGCAGAGGCAGGAAGAGTAGAGTCAAGCATGGCAGTGTTCACCATTGCTGCAACTAACTACTTTTTACGTGGTTTTGGAGACCTCAACTGGGTGTTTGGAGCCCACTCTGTGTGCTGCAAAATAAAGGCACTGCCTAGCTTTCAGGTACCCAAAGCATTTTCAAGACCTAGCTGCTGGTAATCTGAGGGCATTAGGTCAGCTGAACTCCTGAAATGTAATAAAATAAGATGCAGCTCCCCAAAGAGAGAAATAGTGGGAAATTAATGGTGTTCTCTATGCATCACTGCTTTGCTATGCTGCAAAGCATTTTGTGCTCCAACATGCTGCTTTCGGTCTGTAGAGGTGAAGTAAAGACAAAAGGTAAGAAAACTTATAAGCTAAAAAGAATAGAATCATAGAATCATAGAATGGTTTAGGATGGAAGAGACCTCAAAGATCATCCAGTTCCAATCCCCCTGTGCCATAGGCAGGGACACCTCCCACTAGAACAGGACACTCAAGACCTCATCCAGCCTGGCCTTGAACACCTCCAGGGAGGGAGCAGCCACAACCTCCCTGGGCAACCTGTGCCAGTGTTTCATCACCCTCACTGTGAAGAACTTCTTCCTAATAACCAGTTTAAATCTCCCCTCTGCCACTTTAAACCCATTCCTCCTCATCCTGTCATTACAAGATCTTGTGAATAGTCCCTCCCCAGCCCTCCTGTAGGCCTCTTTCAGATACTGGAAGGTTGCTCTAAGGTCTCCTGGAAGCCTTCTC
>VWZI01021467.1:23691-44215 GCA_013396835.1 Psilopogon haemacephalus
TTGCCCTTCCCTTGTCCACTACTGCTGTGACTTCATCATATAAAGCCACCAAATTAGTCAGGCATAATTTGCCCTTGATGAAGCCATGCTGGTTGCCATTAGACACTTCTGCTTTGTTTTCCATCTGCTGCATTAGAACCTTCAAGAGGATCTGTTCCATGATCTTACCAGTCACAGAGGTGAGACTGACTGCTCTGTAGTTCCCAGGGTCGTCTCTTTTTCTCTTCTTAAAGATAGGTGTTATATTTGCCCTTTTCCAGTGAGCAGGAACTTCACCAGTCTGCCATGACCTTTCAAATACAATGGACAACGGTTTGACAACTTCATCTGCCAGTTCCTTCAGGACCCGTGGGTGAATCTCATCAGGCCCCATGGACTTGTGCACGTTCAGGTTCCTTAGGTGCTCTCGAACATGATCTTCAATTACAGTTGGCAGGTCTTCCCTCCCCCGGTCCTTACTTTTGCCCTCTGGAATTTGGACATTGTGGCTGGAGCACTTGCTGCTGAAGACTCAGGCAAAGAAGTCATTGAGCACCTCAGCCTTATCCATGTCCCCTGTCGCCAGCTGTCCATTTCCCTTCTGAAGGGGTCCCACATTCTCCCTAGTCCTCCTTTTCTCATTGGTATACCTGAAGAAATTCTTCTTGTTCCCCTTAATGTCCCTAGACAGATTCAACTCCAGCTTTAGCTTTCCTAACCTGATCTCTGCTTGCATGAACAATGTCTTTGTATTGGTCCCAGGTTACCTGTCCTTTCTTCCACTCTCTGTAGGCTTTCTTCTTGTGTCTAAGCATGTCCAGGAGTTCTCCATTCATCCATGCAGGTCTCCTTGCATTCTTACCTGCCTTCCTCCTTTTTGGAATGCATTGCTCCTGGGCCTGAAGGAGGTGATCCTTGAGCAATGTCCAGCTTTCCTGGGCCCCCCTTCCTTCCAGAGTTTTTTCCCATGGCACCCTCTTGAGCAGATTCCTGAAGAGACTGAAGTCTGCTCTTCTGAAGTCCAGAGCACTGAGTTTACTGTATAGCCTCCTTGATGCTTTGAGGATCTTAAACTCTACCATTTCATGGTCACTGCATCCAAGGCTACCCTTCAGTTTCACTTCACTCACCAGCCCCTCCTTGTTGGTGAGGACTAGGTCCAGCACAGCACCTTTTTTTGTGGGTTCCTCTACCACTTGAAGCAGGAAGTTATCATCAACATATTGTAGGAACCTCTTAGATTGCTGGTGCTGTGTTGTCCCTCCAACAGATGTCAGGGTGGTTAAATTTCCCCATGAGTACCAGGGCCTGTGAGAGTGAAGCTTCTCCTATTTGTTTGTAAAGGGCCTCATCTGCTTCACCTTCCTGATCAGGAGTTCTGTAGTAGACTCCTTCTATGATGTCCCCTTCCCGTGCCTTCCCTTTAACCTTTACCCATATGCTCTCTGTTTTGGTGTTGGATATCCCCAGGTTGAGCTCTATTGGAGCTGACTTACTCACTGATTTTCCTTTATCCTGTTCTTTGAGCATGCTTTCCTCAGTCAGTACTTGAACTTGTCCATGCTCAGACAAGTCTTTATGTACTAGCCTATCTCTAACCCTCATGTCATTGCTACCATGTGAATTACCACTTGATGTTTCCCTGTTGGCAGATAAAACCTGAATTGGATATGGCCCATCTCTGCAGAACCCTGTATGCACTATTCTGTCCCCAGGATTCTTCAGGGCAGCAGGTTTAGAACCATCACCAAACCCCCACTGGTCCCACACTGATCTGTTCTCCCACACCTTACCACATGGAGGTCTGATTACTTTGTCCCACTCCCCCTTCACATCCCATTTAAAGCCCTGTCAACCAGCCCTGCTATCTCCTCTGCAAAGACCCTCTTCCCTCTTTGATAGAAGTGTCTCCTGTTTGGTGTCAGCAACCCTGGTGTTGTAAAGGTCATGCCATTATCAAAGAAACCANCATGCTCAGACAAGTCTTTATGTACTAGCCTATCTCTAACCCTCATGTCATTGCTACCATGTGAATTACCACTTGATGTTTCCCTGTTGGCAGATAAAACCTGAATTGGATATGGCCCATCTCTGCAGAACCCTGTATGCACTATTCTGTCCCCAGGATTCTTCAGGGCAGCAGGTTTAGAACCATCACCAAACCCCCACTGGTCCCACACTGATCTGTTCTCCCACACCTTACCACATGGAGGTCTGATTACTTTGTCCCACTCCCCCTTCACATCCCATTTAAAGCCCTGTCAACCAGCCCTGCTATCTCCTCTGCAAAGACCCTCTTCCCTCTTTGATAGAAGTGTCTCCTGTTTGGTGTCAGCAACCCTGGTGTTGTAAAGGTCATGCCATTATCAAAGAAACCAAATTTATGGTGATGACACCATCCACACAGCCACGTATTAAAAGACTGCACTCGGCTACTTAGTCCAGTGTCTCTGCCATCAGCTGGAATAACATGAGAAAAAGATTTCTGCCCCCGAGTTCCATATCACCCGTCCCAAGCCTCTGAAGTATTTTTAAATTTTTCTGGGACCACTAGTCATTATTTCCTCTCCTCATATTTGAAAGACCAATAATGGGTAGTAGTCTGTAGAGTGGGCTAGGTTTGGAATTTTCTTAACAACATCCCTAACCTGGGCCATAGGTAGGCAGCACACCTCCCTGTGAGAGGGGTCAGCCTGACATATTGGTCCTTCCGTTCTTCTCAGAAGTGAATCCCCTACAACTATGACCCTCCTTTTTAAATTTGTTTCACTAGTCTTAATCTTGATTCTTGGGGGAAGCTGACACACCTTGGGCAACTGAGTACGTGGATTTTCCCCTCCATCCTCCTCTGCCTGATCCTCAGTTGTTAGTGCCCTGTATCTGTTATGCAACGGGAGCTGGTAAGACCAAGAATATTGGGAGGGGGCTCTCCTGCCCCTGTGGGGAGGGACCTGCCTCCGCTCCCCCTCATCTCCTGCTTCTCCTCCTTTACCTGTTTTAGCAGGGGAATGAGACGAAATTGAGGCATGTTACTGTGCAAACATCACAACATATTATCCTTTATTATTGCTTGTCTGGATAAATTATATATTTAAAGATAACCAGTATATACTGAGAGTATGATCCTTTATCACTTAAGATATAAGTGAAAAGTAATGCAGTTTTGTTCTGTCATGTGATCTCTTTGTAATTACTAATAAATTGTTGAAGATTTGCTGGGTTTTTTTGTTAGTTTGTTCTGTCCAGATTTCTGTATTTTCCTGATGTGTACATATGAATAATGCATTAGTAGCATGCATTCTAATCTATATTTGAGCGGTAGAAATTTCATGATATTAAGATATATAATAAGAAACTTTCATCACCAGGCAACTGTTTAATCTGCTGTTGATATTAAAAGTAATTTAAAAACTTGCTATTCAGGAGGGGTCCCATATGCCTCAAATATTTTACCTATCCATGTAATCAGGAAACAAAAGAAAAAAAATATTTTGTATCACTCCTTGTGTTTCCACTGTGTCAGTCTTCTCAAACCACTTTGTAGTAGACAGATGAAATGGGACCATTCCTTCTCTGCTGGAATATTGCATCAAGTTCTGGGCTCCCCAGTTCAAGAGGGACAGGGATCTACTTGAAAGAGTCCAACAGAGGTCTACGAGGCTGATTAAGAGACTGAATCACTGCCTTATGAGAAAAGGCTGAGAAACTTGAGGCTGTTTAGTCTGGAGAGAAGACTGAGAGGGGATCTGAAAGATGTATACAAAGAGGTGATGTCTGGGTGTGAAAAAGGAAGGGACAGCCTCTTCTCACTTGCACCCTGTGATAGGACAAGGGTCAATGGATGTAAACCACAGCATGGGAAGTTCCACCTCAACACGAGGAAGAGCTTTTTTTTACTGCAAGGCTCACAGAGCACTGGAACACGTTCCCCAGGGAGCTTGTGGAATCTCCTTCTCTGGAGACTTTCAAGACCTATCTGGATGTGTCCCTGTGTAACCTGCACTAGATTATATGGTCCTGCTCTAGCATGGGGTCTCTTCCAACTCCTAACATCCTGTGTTCCTGTGATCAGGCTGAGGGAGCCATCATTGTGCTTGTGAATGGATTACAGTGGCAGACAATATAAGAATGTTTACATTCCAAGCCTTCATCTTTGATTGTTAGAGGGATGGTTCACAGCTCTCAGAACTGTTCACATGTTGAGGCTTGCAATTCCAGATTGCAATTATTAGCTATTTTGGTTTTACGTTTAAATAATTCCCTACGTCTTGATGGGTTCCTGCATGCATAAAACTTTTGAAGATCAGTCTAAATAATTTGTTTTCAAATATATATTTGAAAATTGCACTCTGTCAACCTGAATTTTGTACTGCCACTCCAAGATAAACTTACCAGCCCTGTCATCTCTGCAGGCAGTCATTCTTGAAAGATCACAAGCTACTGTTTGCATTAGCAGGTCAAGAACACACATGGACACAGCACACAACTGAGGCATTGCCTCAGTTAGTTTTGCTTGGTCAGATTATGCCATAGTAGTTATACCAGAAGACAATAGCAGTTTCTCCTTCAGGATTCAGATGATCAGCACATGGCTGGATGGAGTTTCTGCCCTGGATACCCCCATGCTGATGATGTACCTAAACATTTCAGCATTTTTGTTTTGTTTCTTCTTAGTGCATACTTATCATCATTAAAAATACTATGAATAAATGATTAGTCTTTAAACAGGTTTGACATTTAGGAGTACTGGGAAGCACTGCTGCAAGTATACTTGGTGGAAAATGCTTCTGTATATTTTCTCCAAAAAGTACAGAAATTAATGTTTTGGGGGTTTTTTTGTTTGTTTGTTTTTTTAATTCAGAGTACTGGGGAAATAGAAATTAATTTGAGATACTTTGTTGCAAATGAGATTTTTTTTTTCTATATCTTAAAAGGTACTATCATAATTAACTTACAGTTATTCCACCTCAGTGTTATGGCATTCTAAATAAGAAAGCTCTTAATGAAAATTTTGAGCCACAAGATTGTCAGTGTAGTTTTCACCCATTTCTTAATCTTTGTTATTAAGAAAAAAAACAAAACAAAACAAAAACCAGCTTCCCCAGAAGGAAATCATGGCTTTCTGAAGATCTAAAATGTTTCACTTAAATAAATCCCAAACACCTTATAAAAGTAAGTATTTTATATTCCTTAAGAACAGTAGCACTCTCTGGGACCTTTAAAAGTGAAGCTTCAGATGGCACTAAATGTTCTTATGTCCCCATTTCTTTTTCATCCAGGTTGTTGATAAACAATGTTTGCAATTATTTTCTTAATCAGTACTCTCATATGCCATCAGATTCAACCCTTCTGTAAGGTTCCTGATGTAGAAAACCCTATTTGTGCAATTACTATAACCAGGAAATTAATGGAATTCTGATCTCCTATGCTCATCTTCTAAGCCTACAGTAGTAACTTTACTCAATAAAAAACACAATCTGTTTATCATCTCTCAAGATCTCTTTCTGGCAAACAAGTTCTTGTTTCATGTCAGTGCTTTCACAATGGTTGTTTTGTTGAGCACCTTGTTCAGCATGCACACCAGACCTTTGCTTCCTGTTGCAATCCTTGTCTGTTTTGTTTTCCAGTGCTGAGCTCCATAGACAAATATTCCACTTCCTTCAGAGAAAACTGGAATAACAAGTCAAGGTCTGCTTTGAATATATTTTTTTCTTCATGTTCCATTATGCATGAAGAAAATATCTACACTATGCAAGGTGTAGATTCAGCTCTGTATTGCCCTTAGAATCCCAGTGTGGGTCCAAGTGTGTTCATGGAGGAGGTAATTCTAATCATTTACAAATGGGGCAAAGCACACACATATTTATTCTAGATCATTTATCCTGTGCTAAGGTTTTCCTAAGCCAAATACAACAACTTATGAGCTGAAAATAAATCCAAGCAAAAAGTATTCAAGCAATAATAGCTGATGTAAAATATTTGAAAGACAATGGTCTATTGTCATGCCTGCTTTTTAATTTTTTTTTGTGCAGATAAGGCAAATTTATGAGTGTGGTCAGTCCTTCAAAACATGTCTGAGTGCAGAACTGTCGTGCACCACATCCTGATCTCCAAGCTGGTGAAACATGGGTTTGATGGGTGGACCACCAGATGGATAAAGAACTGGCTTGAAGGCTGCACCCAAAGAGTGGCTGTCAATGGGTCCATGTCCCAGTGGAGACCAGTGACAAGTGGAGTCCCTCAGGGATCAGTCCTGGGACCAGTATTGTTCAACATCTTTGTGGGTGACATGGACAAAGGCATTGAGTGCACCCTCAGCCAGTTTGCTGATGGCACCAAACAGCAGAAATGCTGGAGGGCAGGGATGGCATCCAGAGGGACCTGGACAGGCTAAAGAGGTGGGCATAAGTCAACCTCATGAGGTTCAACAAGGCCAAGTGCAAGGTCCTGCACCTGGGTTGAGGCAATCCCAGGCACAAATACAGGCTGGGCACTTACTGGCTGGAGAGCAGCCCTGAGGAGAGAGACTTGTTGGTGCTGGTGGATGAGAAGCTCAACATGAGTCAGCAGTGTGCACTTGCAGCCCAGAAAGCCAACCAGATCCTGGGCTGCACCAGGAGAAGTGTGGTCAGCAGCTCGAGGGAGGTGATTCTCCCCCTCTACTCCACTCTGTTGAGACCCTACCTGGAGTACTGCATCCAGTTTTGGAGCCCCTATTAGAAGAGGGATGTGGACATGCTGAAGCGTGTCCAGAGAAGGGCCACGAGGATGATCAGAGGGCTGGAGCACCTCTCCAGTGAGGAGAGACTGCAAGAGTTGGGGCTGTTCAGTCTGGAGAAGAGGAGGCTCTCAGGTGACCTTATTGTGGCCTTCCAGTATCTGAAGGGGGCCTACAAAAAAGCTGGGGAGGGACATTTTAGGCTCTCAGGTAGTGACAGGACTAGGGGGAATGGAGCAAAGCTGGAGATGGGGAGATTCAGATTGGATGTGAGGAGGAAGTTCTTCACTATGAGAGTGGTGAGGCCCTGGAACAGGTTGCCCAGGGGGATGGCTGGGGCCACTTCCCTGGAAGTATTTAAGGCCAGGCTCTGTCGAGCCTAATCTAGGGTAGAGTGTCCCTGCCCATGGCAGGGGGGTTGGAACTACATGATCCTTATGGTCCCTTCCAACTCTGGCTGATTCTATGATTCTATGATTCTAACTCTTTAGATTCAACACCCTTTCCCCTGCTGTGACAGGGACAAAGTAAAGAATTTTGCTTGTCAGTCTTTAGATTCAGAGGTTCACTATCATTCTTCATAAAGCACCCCACGGTTGAATCACCTGCTTAAAAAGCTCTCATGAGGTCTCATGATGATTTCACTGACCCCATTGAAAGTAAATTGTCCATAAGGATTGTTAAATTGACCTTTCCTATTAAAAAGATATATGCTGGGTGTGTCTACACCAGTACTGTTACATTAGGACTGTTTCTGAGAAGGTGGTTATGCAAGTTAGAATACCTAATTTCAAATTCAATGAATGTCAATAATCAAATTGTCTATCTTAGTATGCAAATCTGGCAAACATTCACCTGTCCCATTATGTAAGCAAAAGCTTTTTTTTTTTTTTTTAAGGTAAAGAGGCATTCGTGATTAATGCTCTGCAAAATGAGCTGTTGAGAAGCTGTCATGACAAAAAGTAGCCTGCCCTTTTTTACCAATTACTCTAGCAAGGGGAAAGGCTATGGTTAATGATGTGGAAAGTGGTTTTTAGTGTCTCAGCATCACTGCTCTGGCTGTCAAAATAACTCTTCATTTCCGTGGCTTGAAATGAACTCGGTACAGCTGTTTTATTAAAGCTCTTTGAAAGCTAAGCTTTGTTGCCATATGAGTTTGTGGAGCTCACATGCTACTTTCAAAGAAGAATTATGTGATTTTGAACTGCACAAAGCTCTAACAAGAGTGAACATGATGATTTATATAATTCCTGATGGTCTTCTACAGAAAATCAAGCATTGCATAAATTATTGTACAACAAAACCATACAGCTACTTCAATTATTGAAGCATTTATCTTCACTAGAGTGGCTTTCCCTTTATGATACACTCACTACAGCTGACAATTTGAATGTGTTTTAATGTACTGATTTTTAATGCTGTAACTGCCATACAGTACTTTGTGGTCCTGTAATAGACCTGCATGATACTGGAAGAGAATGGTGACAAAGGATATCACTTGGAAGCTCAGGGACCCACCTATGCTATGCTGGATCCTGCTTCTAAAGAAATCAATCGCAACATTTCCAATTATATCAATATTTTGCCTAGCTGCGTGGCAAAAGAAATCAAAGGCAAAGGAAGGATCTGCATGAATCAGATACAAATTAGCTTTCCAGTGTTTGATTTTATTAAAAGGTTGCTGGAAAAAAAAGGAAAGAAATGTAAGATTAGAAATGTAATTGAACCTTGGGTAACTGTTCCTGTGAATGTAATTTCATCGCATGAACTTCCTTTTGTAATAAAATGATTGAAACATTAATGGTTATCCCATCTGAGTTCTCCCTTCCTCTCCCTCTGGCATGTCTGACTTACCATCTTAGTGATTGTGGGCTTTAGTGTCTGGCTTTGTGAGAAGCTGCCTAGTGCATCTCACATTCATTGACACTGTTGTGCAAGTTGTATGGGTAATCAGATTCCACTCCATCCTGACATTGTCATCTGTTTTCAGTGGCTCCACCTGCAGTCCTCATTATCAGAGATCTGCCTGTTCTGCCTGGCACATGGCCTTTCCTCTTCAAAATACTTCCCTTTACTTCTCTGTCTACAGACTCTCCCTTCAGACTTACAAATCCAGGTACTCTCTCACATAGACAATTAATTTATGTTTTCATAATTCAGTTCATATTCTGCTACTGCAGTGATAAGCTGTCTGCTTTTGCCATCTAACTCCCATCTGGACAGACTGTCATTTTTAATGGAGCATCTCTCAGAAATAGAGGAGCTCATATGTGAGACAAGACCATCTATCTGCAAGTTTCCGAACTTATGTTAAGCTGGTCTCCATAATCTGTGTTGAATTCTCATCTTGTGCTTAATAAATGTAAAATAAATTTTAAAAGTAAAAACTAAGCCTGTGCTGAATTAATTTTCAGAATTTCTTAAAGGCAACCTTCAAGCTAAAGCTCTACATCAAACTTTTGCAGCTCCTATTTGTGCAAAATATCATAATGGAATGTGGGAGATGTGCGGGAACTCAAAACAGATGAGATTTTAATGAAGAGGAAGACACAATTCAAATACAATTCTAGTGCATCAAAACGAAAATTGTAACAAAAAGTGAACAGGCCAAAATATCAGAAATTCTTGGGGTTTAGTTTCTCACTTTCCTAGCTAGTTTATCACTTTAGAAAGTTCTAGTGCTATCAGACATTGAAGTACAAAGGTATAGCTTAATCCTATTTTTGGAGTGTTTATAAGGTACAGTACACTTGAGAACATGCTAGATATAAAATAGGGGATACTTCTTTTTTTTTAAGACAAAGAAATGATGAGTGTAATTCTTTTTCTTTTGTTGTTGTTGGTTTCACAATGTCCTTTTAACTTATAAATTTTATGTGTTCTGTCATGTGAGCGATTATATTACTATCAAACTGTAAAAAGGAAGAAGAAAGAAAACTGGACATGTGAATGGTAATTTTTCATCTGAACTGTGTGAAGCTTCCATTTTAAAATAACAATGTGCCTTTGGATCTTTTTTTATGCTTACAAGGGAACTACAGGTTAAAATAACCTCAGTTAAGTCACAACATTGGGATATATTTAAACTAGTTAAGTTTCTCCATGAAATTAAATTAAGTGTTCATCCATAACAGAGAGATATATGTTGTTGTTCAAACCAAAGGCAAAGGATTCTCCTGAATACCTGTGTAGTTTTGTCTTGTTTTAGAAGAAATTGCCTATTATTTGAGTTACATACTTTCATTGTGGAATTAAATTATTTATCACATTTTTTTTTCCTGAATGTACTGTCATAGCCTTTTCTGTTGAAGATAAGCAGAAATGCCAATAAAGGAGCATTTGTAGGAGTAGGAAAAATAAAGGTGCATTTAGAATATGGTACACACAAATGGATAAAGAACCCTATAAGACTTGTAGATGATGCCTTGGGCAAGAAAGGGAGAGAATAACAAAACAATGAAACAGAAGGATAACAGACAGCAGGCCATGGGTGAGAAATAGAAAGTGTGTGAGGTTTGCAACCTCAAATATGGGTGGTAGAAAAACTGGCAAATGACACTCAGCAAAACACTTCTGAGAGCACCCACTTGTCCTAGGAAGCATCCATTTTGCTGGGGACCTTAAACTCCTTGGAGGCATGACTGATGAGGAAGCAGATGTTGTTAGAATGCCCTTTCACTACTGAGTTTTCCCCTTCAGGTGGTGGGAATAGACAGTATGAACAGAGCCAGAATGTTTTGGTTTCTGGAAGTATGTAAGTAAGAGTGAGAAAATGGATGATCTAGAGAACAGACATTGTGAAACATTAAATGACTCTGGCAGTTCAGAGGGCACATGCAAACAGCTGAGGAGCATGCAGGGTCAGTGGGCTGAGGAGAATGTTTGGAGAACTAGAGATGGGTGAGAAGGCACTACCTCTGGCAGGGCACCCAGGACAAGGAAATAAATGGGGGGCCCTCACAGTAGTGAATGAAGTGGATGGGCTACCCCAGGCACCTCTGAGAGGGAGAGGGAGTGAGCAAATGCATGTTTTACCAAAATGGAAGAAATTATGAGGGTATTAGAAGACAAGACTATCAAAGATATCAAAATACCCAGGACATACAGAAACTGAAATTAAAGATAGGCTCATATCTCTCATCCTGACCAAGGGTCGTGACCAAGTGGTACTTGGCTGTTTTTTGTTGTGAGAGAAAAACCAAGCGAGCCGAGTGGTGCAATCTGAGATCAAAACAGGCAGATGATCCTTCAGCTCTTTCATACAAGTTGCCTTTATCCCAATGTTTCATATGAACATGAAACACAACCAAAATTCAAAGTAAACAGAGTCTCACAAGCCTGCAAGGCTAATCCCATGCTTTGACAAGGCTCAGAGCATACCCCTCTCAGATGATTCACATATGTTGCCTTGCTGTCTTAGTGACATTATAGGTTCAGAAGGATCTTCTCTGCTCCAGAATTAAATCTAAACAGTGCAAAGATCATTCCTTCATCCCTTTCAAGAACCAGAGGGATGGCTGATGTTTAAATCCCTTTGAAGTGGAGCTGGATGCAGCTACACTGTGGGCAAGTGAAAGTAACTCGCAGTGATACAACAATTGTATTAGCTGACTGTGGTTCCATGAAACAAAATGCAGGCCATCTTCTGAAGCACTGTCACAGTACTCTCCACTGCAGGGGTTTCAAATGTTATAACATTCTCATGCTTCACTGATGTAACACTACCATGTAGATGTCTTCTGGAAAGATGCCACATCTGCATCTTTCCTCTCTCTCATGAATACAGCTAGCTGTCAGTGTACACTTCTTGCATTAACTGTTCCTTTCTACTTTTTTATTATAATATGAATGTAAAATAATACAGAGCGTATTCTGTCACTTTTCAGCCTTCAATTGGAAAAGGCAAACCTGACATTTATTTCCCATAAAAAGCATTCTCAACATATGTAAGAAGACTGGGAAATCATGGTTAGCAATTTTTCTTTCAGCGTGCCATAATTTTTGTTGAGATTACTGGTGGAACTGTACTATTTCTGAAGCAGAGATCATGTAACACGAGGTATGGTGCTTCGCAATTACTCTTGTGCACTGCCCCAGTGCTTTCATAGGGATCAATTTCAGGTGATGTGTAGAGGTGGATGGCAACCAGGAGCCTCAGTTACTTGGTTGGAGCACTCATAGCCTTGAGATGTTGAAGGAACTTGTGGGTGCAAGGGAAGGTTCCCAGTGCCTTTTGGTACATGCTGATGCTGAGAACTGTAATTTTAAGACTAATATCTAAGTTAGGGTTGTAATTTTTGAGTTGACATGCAAGCCATATAGACTAACATTGCTTAAGACTTTTATTAGTTGTAGTTCTTTGTGCATGGCACACACTACATAAGCCACTTTAACTGCTCAGCTACAGCACCTTAACATGGCAGCTCTTTTACTTGTAGATCTAAAATACTTTTCAATTTTCTGCCTGTTATTTCTCCACGTCCATCTTTTGTGAAATAACAATCTGACTAACAACCTTACCAAATATTTTTTATTCCAGATCTTGCAAAGTTTGGAATAAAAATATTCTGCAGAGAACGATCAAGCTAGTGTCAGAAAATAGCTTAAAGAGCCTCACATGCAAATTACATAGGGCTCTTAGAGTGTTTTTTGAAGAATATGTGCACATTTGTTATTTAGGCCCCTGGCTTTTAATATGCGATAGCTCAGGGAGCCTAGGAAGCTCACTTCATCCAAAACTTTTCTAGCATCAATTTAATATTCAATTTGCACACACACACTTTCAGTAAATTGGAGATATCACTATAAGCAATATATATTAATGGTCTCATATTGCAGCTGATGTGGACTAATTTTCTTCATTTACAACTCTATCTTTTTACCTCTGAATTAAAGCTGAAACAATTCCTCCTTTCTTCTTAATATCTAGACTGTTTATTTTCTGTAAGGTTTTGCTGGGGGGAAAAAAAATCATTTCCTCAGAGAACAGCACTAATACAAGAGTTTGATAGAGTCTTAATGACCTAAATTGACCAAAGTTGCTTCCTGATGAGACAGCTCTGCAAACCATTTTATCTTCAGTTTGCAGGAGCTAATTAAACTAATTTGAAGAGAGAGAAGACAGCTCCAAAATACAAAGACATCCATGATTGTTCCCAGAGGAGTAAAAATATCATTCACTATGTCTTCAGCCAAACTTTGGTAATATTCAGAGTTAGACTTTGATTCAAAACCCACCTAGAAGTAACTCATCTATTACCAGAAGTTCTCTGCTTGAATACTAATAAAGACACCACATTGCAAAAAGCTTAACCTGTTTCATATAATTGCTTAACAATTGATTAGAACTGTAGAAACTGTACACAGAATAACAATTGATTCACAGAAGGGTAAATTCTTTTATTGCTCATTATTTCCCCCGATCAAATGTTCCAGTAGCCATGTCAGGCTAACAACCTCTCGATTTTCTGAACTTAGTACTTTTTATTTACCATAATTGATATACAAGTAATTGATTTCTACCAAGAACAGCTGTCATCTTCATAAATAGTCTGGTTGTCATTGGTAGCCATTACCTGAAAGCAGCCATTAGCTTGGTAATATTGATACTTTCTATTCATACCCAGAAACTCTGCATCACACCCCTTTATGAGTGATGAACACCATGGATACTAAATCAGCATTTTTGCATAATGTTTCAGCTTTCACATTTCTACATAACAATGAACAACTTATGCCAAAAAATTCTTAACTGCTTGACAGAGTCCAGAGCAGAGCAACAAGAATGATTAAGGGAGTGGAACGTCTTTATGAGGAGAGACTGAGGGAGCTGGGGCTCTTTAGTTTGGATAGGAGAAGACTGAGGGGTGACTTAATGAATATTTATAAATATGTAAAGGGTGAGTGCCAAGAGGATGGAGTCAGACTCATGGTGATGCTCAGTGACAGGACAAGGGGCAATGGGTGGAAGCTGAGGCATAGGAAATTCCATGGAAACATGAGTAAAGTTTTTTTCACTGTGAGGGTGACAGAATACTGGAACAGGCTGCCCACGAGGGTTGTGAATTCAAGACCCTCCTGGATGTGTTCCTGTGTGATCTGCTATAAGTGGTCCTGGCCTGGCAGAGGAGGGTGTACTGGATGATCTTTCAAGGTCCCTTCCAGCTCCTGACATTCTGTGGTTCTGTGATGCTTTTCAGGAAATTACTCCATCACAGACCCTCTAGAGTGTTTCTGTTCAACATATGTGTGATACCACATGCAAAGACAGCAAGAAATTCCTTTGCTTTCTGTGCTTGTTAAAGATCCCACAATCATTAAACTGATAATTTAAAAACAATCATTCTGTACTCACATGCACAGCACACAGTAAACTTACATGCTGAGTCAGTGGACAAGTGGCATTTTAAATCGGCCCCAAGCAGTCTTCCATGACTGACACAAAGTGCTGTAATTAGACTCTGAAGGAGAAAACACGTGTGTCACCTTTCACACCTGTATGGTTACAAAACAAGCAGCCATTCTTTATCCAGGGCAATTAGTTTTTCCCTTGGAGATTTCAACAACACAATTTAATGTGTTTGCAGGGAAGCCTCTGTAAAAGCTGTCACATGAGAGGGTTACAATGTAAGTTTGGAACGAAAAGGTCAAGGAAATATATCAGGAACTGGAAAATGGGGAAACAGTGAAGATCACAGTACAACTGTGAGATGCTTTCTTAACTTCTAGGGCCAGGGTGATAGGAAGATTGCTCTTATCAAGTTATTTGATGTTTCATCTGACCCAAACTGCACTATAGATTTTATAGATAAATGCTTATTCTCAGTTACACTCACAAACAAATCCAGAGCATAGACATACTCTTCCTACAAGGTATTTTCTAATGAAGCAAGATATCTTGTTCTGTAAAGGAAGAACTTCTGAATTCTCTATGAACCTGACACACTGGAAAAGAAAAATAAACTGCTTGCCTTGTGACTGTCTCTACCATGGTTTTAATTTGTCTTACTATGGCCCAGGCCTATTTCAGAAATCTATAAACTTGTTCCAGGCTTCTGAGGAAGTAGTTAAGCTCTGGTAAAGGCCATAGAAAATCTGCAGAGAAAACCATGCAAAATGAGAAAGGTAAAATTGTAGATAGAGATAGGGGAGATGTTTTTTTGTTGGCAGCTGGCAGATTCAAAAAGAAAAATACTAACAAGGTAAGGAACAAAACCCTGAAGAAAGAAAGGTGGAGTAGGTAGATGACAATTCCTCAGCATGAAGGATCCAGTCCAGGGGCAGAGACCAGCTCTTGTATGGAGCTCTAAAATTAAAACCCTCCCACAGTAGTCCAATCAATACTGTTTATAGAAAAATTACTTGCATACTACAAAAAATCCCAACCTAGAATAAGAGACATTTTCCTGGGGCAAATGAGCTGTAAATCAATACAAAAAATAATTGCATATAAAATACGCCACAGAAACAGCATTTGCACCGTGGAAGAGTGATTCAAGAATAAACAATTTTTCACAATGCTCCCACTAACAGCAATGGTTCATTAAAATCAGCAAGTCAAACATTTATTTAGCTTCACTGATGTTGACAATTAGTCTTTTGTCTTTTTCACATCTGGTGCTTTTAGCAAGATTTATTTAATCAGGAAGTTTATCCAGATACTAGTTTATTTACTGATAACCCTGTGGTTTATTTTGCAACTTCCATTCATTACCAGAATTATTTCCTTTTTGAGACTCTAATACTAAATGTATGATTTTAAAAAGAAAGTACACAGATGTACTAAATGCACATATAAGAAAATGTAAAATTTTGTTTATGCTCGCTTTAAAATATGTGGTATTAGGAATATATTCTAGGATGTGTTTTTAAATCATTTTTGTCACGCACCAGAACAAAACACAATACAGATTTGCAGGAACAAAGGTATGTCTTGATTAAGGAGCAGATTTTGCTCTCCTTCATTGATCTCTAAAATATGAATGGCACATTTCAGCTCAACATCAGTACTAGTATTTTGATGGGTTTTTAAAATCAATAACAAAACAGAAGAAAGATAATCTGAGATACCACCCCCACCCCTCCTTTATTTTTTTTTCTTATGAAAACATCTTATCTCTTCTCCTTCTTCCCTGGAAAATAATGATAAGGATGAAAATAAGCTCTCCATGCTGAAATAATTGAAATGTCTTCTGAATTTTTTCATAGCTGCATTTAAATTACATTCAATTATATAGCCTTTTAAATGGAGCATCAAAAATATTGAATAAAACATTCTGACTTTACAAAAAATAATTATTTTAATTATTTTTCCTTATCCATTAATAGAATGCAACTCAGATCTGTGGAATTTTGCTACAGTTTCTATTGTACCAAGCAAGCTGTTTTTCTGATGCGTACTGCCAGTTCATAAGCTGCCACACTTCCCTAAACACCTGCTTCTCATGTCTGTCAGTCTCCTAGCACTGCCCCTTCAGAATAACATGCAGCTTTCCTTCTCCAGGAAGCATGGAGAAACAGTTCGGCATCTACCCAGCTTTTGAAATGCTGTACTTGATAATCTCCCTGGACATGCAGGAAAGTAGATAGAAGGTAGGTCTCTTTCCCTGTGAGTGCTGTGAGCCCTTAATGGGAAGTCTAATGACAGAAGTATTCTTGAAAAGCCAGCTCATACAACAGCTGCTATTTCTAAGGGTCCAGAAAGCAAAAAAGCGTGCTTGGACTTGTCTCTTTTCTTAAAGGAAAGTAAGAAAGTAAAATAATACTAGTTTTGCACTAACTTGCATCTGTCAACACAAGGGCAACTTTTCATTGGTGACTAACTTACTCTTTCGAAACAGTAATGCAGCAATCTAATTTTGGGGTCTGTAAGTTTGTGAGTAGTATTTTGTGGCATTCATTTCTCAGGTATATTGCTCTTGTCAGAGAGGAAACACCTGTTGTAATTTGTGGCTGCGTAAATGTACTCTATTACATAGTTGGGTTTCAACTAGACACAAGTTCATACATAAAAATTTTAATTCCACCAGCACTGGCACAAAAAAATGTAGGTTGTCAAGGGTTAACTTGAATACTAGCTGCTGTTATTCAAAACCATCCTGCCTCATGCTACCTTCAAAATTAAAGTGATGGCTAGAGCAAAGTACTCTGGGACTTGAGGTTCAGATTGTAACATAAGAGGCTTCCTGTTCCAGTGTGACGAGATATCGTCTAATTAGGTGCGATATCCCGTGGAGGGGGGGGGGTCCTGGTGCCCCCCAAAGGTTCTTTGGGTTTCCGGGTGGCAGAAAACAAATGGACGAGTTGCTCAAAACGCCAGGTGCAACAATTTAACAGTCAGAACTTAGAAAACAGAGAGGTTACATATAAAATAGACCCCAGCTGCGCCTATAAATGCCCGCGGGGTGCAAGGGGAAAACCACGCTCCTTCCCGAACCCCAAGGGGAAGAAGGGAAAAGACCAACTTAGCCCGGATAGGAGGAGAGAGAGAGAGAGAGAAGGGGATTAATCTTGCCGCTTCTCTGGAGAGCTGCTATGCTTTGCTGCCTGCTGCTGTGCACGTGGCTGGGCTCTTCACAGCCACGACGGGGAGACGACGAAGAAGAACGAGGAAGAGCGACGAAAAAGCGAGGAAGAGCCCTAAAGGCTGCTGACCCCTGCCTAAATACCCTAGGGGGTGTGTGAAACTGTCCAATAGGTATTCAGCATTCTCTAGCTGACCAATTGGTTCAAAAACTCCACGCATACGTGCAGCCCGG
Source organism: Psilopogon haemacephalus (assembly GCA_013396835.1). Taxonomy (NCBI): domain Eukaryota; kingdom Metazoa; phylum Chordata; class Aves; order Piciformes; family Megalaimidae; genus Psilopogon; species Psilopogon haemacephalus. Next base: position 41,146 of record VWZI01021467.1, read on the forward strand.
GGTCTCCCTGGGTCCCGGGGCCACGTGGGGTGCCCTCGCCCCTCAACCCCTACTGGACCTTGGACAGGAGGGGGAGGAGAGACTCCAGGACTTGGACCAATTCTAGGGTGTCTGTCACACCCGTACCAGGACATCCAGTTGCTGCTTTAGGATTCTGGGGCTTGGGGTGTTGGCTTGCTTCTGCTGAGATGCCAACAGAACAGGGAAGGATGCGGAAGCAGCTCTTCTCTTGGGCTTTTAGCTGGCTTGCTTCTGCTTGTTGCTGCTTTCTCCTGTGCTTTTTCTGCAAATAAGGTGATTGTTTATATTATTATTATCTCATTTATTCAGTAAACTCTTATTTCACCTCTTTATCTCAACCCAGGGGGTTATTTGTGTGTTACCTTCTCCTCACTTCAGAGTTGTAGGGAAAAGACTGTTAAACTAGCACTGCAGGAAACATATGTTGGGTGTTACAATGAGGTATTCCTACCAAGGTGGTTGTCTAAAAAGTTAGCAGATGTTACATGAGACAGAAGAAAGTGTATGATATTACTAATTTTCTGGGTTCTTTAGGTTTTTTTTAAAACTTACCTGGATGTCCACATGCTTAATGAATAAAGCCAAATAACTTGCACATTAGGAAAGTTTCAGAGAAGCATCTCTGTTAAAGATTTCGGTGTAGTGTAATGAATTGGCTTTCTTCACAGTAAACAGAATTCGTAAATTGTAACCTCAGAAATGCCCTTGTAAAAGCTAGAGGAAGAATTTAAAATCACATAGCAAAGTTGTGTATATATTGTGGTATCTTAAATTGTATGAAAGCAATAACACATTTACAGTTATTTAGGTAACGACAGCTCGTTAGGGAAAAACTGCCATTCTCTTTGTCGCATCTTCACTTGCTTCAGAAGTGTTAAGCAGCTTGTTTGATATTGACACAAAGCAGTAAAAATAAATCACAGCAGAAGAGATGAACATATCTGTGGCTGAACAAGCCTGGAATTTTGAATGAAGACACATCTGTAAAGCAGATGCATGTAGTGGAAGTACAAGAATGGATAATCCAATTTTCTTTTTAGGCAAAATATATTTCATTAGATTCTTCTCTCTGATAATGACTCTCCACTGATTTTTTTCTTTTTCTTTCTCTGTGAGCAGAATCACAGAACTGTCAGTGTTGATAAGGACCTCATGGATCATCCAGTTCCAACCCCACTGCCATGGGCAGGCTCACTCTCCACTAGATCAGGTTGTCCACATCCAGCCTGGATTTAAGAACATCCAGAGATGGGGCTTCCACCACCTTCTGGGCAACCTGTTTCAGAGTCTCACCACACCTACGGTAAAGACCTTCTTCCTAAGGTCTAATCTAGATCTACCCTCATCTAGCCTGGATCCATTTCCCGTAGTCCTATCGCTACCTGACATCCTGAAAAGTCCGGCACCAGCTTTCTTGTAGGCCACAATAAGGTCTCCTTGGAGCCTTCTCTTTCCAAAGTGAACAACCCTAACTCTCTCACCTTATCCTCATAAGAGAGGTGCTCCAGCCCTTCTCTGGGCATGCTCCAGCACATCCTTACCTGTCACAACATACCAGAATAGATGCAACCCAGCCCATAGACAGCTGCTTCTTCTTCCATTGCCATCATAGTGCTAAATGTGTCCTATTAGATAGGAAATAACTAAGGATCTCACTCTAAAAGTGCAATCTGTCTTCTTTTTCATGTCACTGTGCGGCTGTGAGTGTTGATTTGCACAGAAACAGATTAAAGTGAGATGGAGGCACACTGTGCTTGTGTAACCACCACTCCCTCTCATGGTCATGCCACCCTCTCTGTAGCAACAAGTCAAATGTGTGTAGCTCCTGGGTGACAGCCCACGCCTCTGAATCAAAGCTTCCTTTGGGCTGTATGTGTATGCCATCCTGTAGTCTGAAGAGGCCCTGGGGTACATTTCATCATGCATGATGAAAAGATTCTGCTGCAAGACAACTTAGTCTTAGCTTCTGCACAGATTCAAGACTCCCATCATTATACAAAGGCTGTTGGACATAAATCCTTCATTCTATAATTTTCAATAGTCACAAGGGTATAAAAAATGTGTGCATTCATTCAAACCAAGAGTTTAGGAGCTTAACAAGTCTGGTGATCTGAATGGAAAAAGTTTGGTGTCACATATAAAATTTTTTGCTCTAATTTATCACATTTTACAGGAGCAATATCCAAATATATTTTGTGTTGACATAGCTATCCATTACTTGAGAGCAAACTGATTCCTCTGAGACCATTACAAATTCTGAAGTGTGGGGAATTGCTCAGAAATGACATTTACTCCTTCAGCTGTGTGTTAAAGAAATCACAAGAAGAAGTGTAAAAATAACTTTTACAAAGTCAAAGAAATGGCTATGGCATTGCTCAGTGTTTTTTTGGCCAATGTTGCACATTATCTGTCTACAAAACAATGGTTTTTTTTTTTAAAAAAAACCTTGCAGATAGCTTGAGAAATTATATAACAAGGCTTCATTTTTCACTTTCAGAATAATTTCTGCAAGGTTCCCTTTGCAACTTATGTTCACAAGAATTAATTTTGCCATGAAAATATTATACAGAGGAGGTGTCTATGATATGTTTTGTGAGCTGTTTATCCCACTGTGCAATGTGAAAATCGCTCATGAAGTGATCTTAATATCATTGCACATAACAGTTATGCAAAACCACTTAAAACATGACTGATGAAGAAAAGGTAAGAATCAGATTTCGTAACAGATAAGAGCTTGTTCTCTTTTTTTTTGGTGATCTGCCTTCTTTTTAATATACCATTTATTTCTTCATCTATGACTGGCATTCCAAATTATGTTAGTTTAATTAAGTAGAGCTGTTCTGCCAGAAAGTAGAGGGTTTTCAGCCTTTCCACAAACATCAGACCTAAAATAGTTGAGGATAGCATAAGGATGCTTTTTTTGGAGAATCAACTCCCTCGACCTGCTGGCCACACTTCTCTTGATGCAGTCCAGGATACAATTGGTTTTCTGGGCTGCAAGTTATGTTGGTTAGAGCTAATTGGAGAATTTGAGTGAGTTAAACATAGC
>VWZI01021468.1:1604-23424 GCA_013396835.1 Psilopogon haemacephalus
TATATATAAAACTTTAGGCACTACTTGTGCCAGGAGAGGTTTAAGTTGGATATTAGGAAAAATGTATTTCCTGCAAGAGTGGTCAAGCATTGGAACAGGCTGCCCAAGGAGGTGGTGTAATCGCCACCCCTGGAGATGGTCAAGAAACATACGGTCATAGCATTTGGGGACATGGTTTAATGGCCATGATAGTGTTGGGTTGAGAGTTGAACTTAGAGAACATCTTAGAGAACATCTCCATGTGAAACAATTCTATGATTCTAAGTCTATCAACAGCCTTGTTCTAACCCAGGAGTCCTTCATCCCAAGTGTTCAAGCTCCGCCTTTAGACTGTGCTTCTTTTCAAAGGGTCTTACTTGATGAAGTCCTGTAATTCCCATGCATCAAGTATATGAAATACAGGCTCAGCTTTCTATCCTCCATAAGTAAAGCCATGGACACAGGGAAGGGGATGTGCATTAAGGGACCCTTACCATTAACGGATCATTAGCAGACCTGGAGAGGCTGGAGAGCTAGGTGGAAGAACCTCATGAAGATCAACAAGGGCAAGTGTCATGCATCTGGAGAGGAATAAACTCCTACACTGGAGATGTGAGAGATTGGCCTATTTAAAGCACATCTATGGAAAAAGACAATGGAGTGCCGCTGGACAACAAGGTCACCAAGTGACAGCAGTATGCCTTTGTGGCCAAGAAGGCAAATATTCTCCTGGGGTGCATCAAGAAGAGTGTGGCCAGCAGCAGGGAGGTTTTCCTCCACCTCTACTCTACCCTACCCTGGTGAGACTATCTCTGGAGTATTGTGTCCACTTCTGAGCTTCCCAGTTCAAAATAGAACAGGGAGCTACTAGAAAAGAGTCCAACTGAGGGCCGTGAGGATGCTGAGGGAACTGAATCACCTCTTATGAAGAGATCTGGGACTGTTTAGCCTGGAGAAGAACAGACTGGCAGAGCATCTTCTTAACACTTATCTAAAGGATGGAGCTCAAGGACATAGGGCAAGACTGGACCCAGGAAGTTCCATATAAAGATTAGGAGAAACTTCTCTACTGTGAGGGTGCTGGACCCCTGGAACAGGTTGTGATCCTGGGCAACCTGCAGAGGGTGGCCCTGCTTTAGCCGGAAGGTTGGACTTGAGAATTTGGGGTGGATATTGCTAAGCACTAAGATCCCCTCTCAGATACGCAGTTCCAGGCAAGCAGTTTAAATAGAAGGGAACCAGGAGAGCCCTACACTTTTTTAAACTTTCCCATTTCTGAAGTTCTCTGTTTTTAATATTTTCCAAGGAAAAAAAAAAAAAAAAACAGCTCAATTTTTGGCAATTACTGCCATTTCTTAAAAAAAAAATTTTAAAAAAAGAAAAAAATATTTTTTTTCTAGATTTCAGTAAAAGTTCAGACAAAGAGTTGTCAATCAACTATAGCTACCACCTTCATCATAAATAATTAACTAAATCTTTGTCAGCTTCTTAAGATTGATTGAAGAGCTGAAGGCTTCAAGTAGGAATAAAATTATCCTTTTTCCTTAAATGCTTCTCTTATTTGGTGCCTCACCATATTACCTCTGAAAACAAAGTCCTTTTCCTTTGATGAGCTGTGAAATTGATGGTGAGAAGACAGCCAGATACCACAGATTTGCTCTGTATCTGGACAGCATGCTTCAGCCTTTTGATGAAATTTGGAAGTAAAGGATGTAAAGGCACAGATCAGAAGATGCTGCACAGATTGGTCAGGCATTGGAACAGACTTCCCAGGGAGGTGGTGGAATTATCATCTCTGGAGGTGTTCAAGAACACGTCACGTCAGGACAGTTTAATGGGCATGGTAGTCTTTGGTTTATGATTGGACTTGAGGATCTTAGAGGTCTCTTCCAACAAAAAATACTGTGTACAGTTTTGGGCTCCCCAGTTTCAGAGGGACAGGAATCTGCTGGAGAGGATCCAGCAGAAGGCTAGGAGGATGATTAGGGGTTTGGAGCACTGCCTGGTGAGGAGAGGATGAGGCACCTAGGACTTTTTAGTCTGGAGAAGAGAAGACTGAGAGAGGATTTAATCAATGTTTATGAACATCTGAGGGCTGGTCAGGAGTGGGGGAACAGGCTCTTCTCACTTGCCCCCTGGGATAGGACAAGGAGCAATGGGTGTAAGTTGCAGCACAAGAGGTTCCACCTGAACACAAAGGGAAACTTCTTGATTTAAGGGTCACAGAGCACTGGACCCTTGCTCTGTCCAGCAAGGGTTGTGGAGGCTTCTTCTCTGGAGACATTCAAGGCCCGTCTGGGTGTGTTCCTCTGTGACCTGAGCTAGATTGTATTGTCCTGCTCTGGCAGAGGGGTTGGGCTCGATGATCTCCTTGGGTCCATTCCAACCCCTGATATCCTGTGAAAATAATATTCTACAATTATAGAATTTTAGAATGGTTTGCGTTGGAAGTGACCTTAAAGATCAGAAATGTTGAGTGACTTGGGGTTGTTCCGTCTGAAGAAGAGCAGATTGATAGGGGACTTGATCATTGTTTATAAATCTCAGGAGGGTGAGTGTCAAGAAGGGGCTAAGCTCTTTTCAGTGATGCCCTGTGGTAGGGTAAGGAGCAATGGATACAAATTGGAACACAGAAAGTTCAATCTCAATGTTAGGAAAAACTTCTTTATTGTGAGGGTGTTGGAGCCCTGAAATAGGCCACTCAGAGAGGTTGTGGAATCTCCTTCTCTGGAGTCTTTTACACTCCATTTGGATTTGTTCCTGTGTCACCTGCTCCTTGGTGATCCTACTTTGGCAAGGAGATTGTACTCAGTGATCTCCAGAGGTCCCTTCCAGCCCCTACCATTGTATAATTCTGTAAGTCTAAGATTCTATGAGTCTGTGAATATCTAGTGCCAACAACCCTGCCATGGGCAGGGACACCTTTCATTAGAACAGAGTGTTCAGGGCCTCATTCAACCTGGCCTTGAACACCTTCAGTTAGAGAGCATTCACAACTTCCCCGGGCAACCTGTTTCAGTGTCTCACCACCTTCACTGTAAACAATCTCTTCCTAATGCCAGTCTAAATCTCCTTTCTTCCAGCTCTCAGCCATTCCCTCTCATCCTATCACTACAAATCCTTGTCAAAAATCCCTCCCCATCTCCCCTGTATTCGCTTTCAGATACTGGAGGACCACTACAAACTTCTCCCTGGAGCCTTCTCTTTTGCAAGCTTGTCCTGCTGGTGGAGCTTGGAAGCAAGAGTTGAACCGAAGAAAGAGGTGATGTCAGGGAAGATTGATGCTTCAAGGAGATTTTTGCTATTTTTAAGGAAGGCATGCAAAAGGAGACTGCAGGCAGGGAAAACAAAAAATAAAAGAAGGCTGCAGGCAAATGGGACCTGTACTGAACATCTGTGCTTGCTTTTTTTTTTCACGCCCTGTTCCTAAAATGAATGCTAAGCTGGTGACTTTAAATGATTTAAGGTTGACAGTGTGAGGTCCAAGAATAGCAATGCAAACAACAGCTGGTGCAGTGGAAGCAAAATTATTTGGTCTAACACTTAAAACCCTCATGTACAAGTAAGAGGCTTCTTTTTGATCATTCTAAAGGCCATATTGAGTCATCATTTGCAATGAATAATCTGACTAGATGGGAGGTGAGTTTTTCAACTTCTCGTTGTATGCTGATTTTTTTATTTTTTCAGGAGGAAGCTTTTCATAAAGACTGGTAGATTTCTTCCCCACATGTTCTCACCCTTTTAAGGAGATAATTATTTTGTGGTTATAAGCATAGAATGATAGAATGATTTGGGTTGCAAGGGATCTCCAAGGTCATCTAGTTCCAGCTGCCTTGGGCAGGGACACCTCCTATGAGACCAGCTTGCTTAAAGCTCCATCTACCTGACTTTCAAAATTTTCAGGCTTCAAACCTCCACAGCTTCTCAGGGCAACCTGTTCCAGTACCTCATCACCCTCATGGGGGAGAATTTCTTCTTCATATCTTATTTCAATCCAGCTTCTTCCAGTTTGCAGCCAATACCCCTCATCTTGTCGCTTCCTGCCTTTGTCAGAAGTCTCTGTCCTGCTCTCCTGGAGCCCCCTTCAAATACTGAAAGGCTGCTAGAAGATATCCTCAGAGACTTCTCTGCTTCAGGCTGAATAATCTCAACTCTCTCAGCCTGTCTTCAGAGCAGAAGTGCTCCATCCTTCTCATCATTTTTGTGGCTTCCTCTGGAATCACTCTAGCAGTTTGATTTCCTTGATTTCTGGGGCACCAGAACTGGACACAGTACTTCAGATGGGGTTTCAGCAGAACAGAGGGGCAGAATCCCCTTCCTTGTCCATGCAGCCCAGGACACGGCTGCCTTCTGTGCTGCAAGAGACTGTACTGGCTCGTGTTGAGTTTTTCATCAACTAGCACACCCAAGTGCAGCTGAAGGAGAAACCAGTGAAATTTTCAGCACAAAGACATGAATTAAATATTACAAGGAAAAAGAAAGTTAGGAGTGACTTGTGAGGAGAAAGAACCTAATTTTTGCTTCTTCCTTACATGAAAAAATATTAAAACCATCAAAGATTTCATACAGCTTTTGTTTTGTTTGTTGTGTTTTTGTCTTTCAAAAAGAAAATTCCATAGTTGGTTACTTTATCTCCAGCTCATTATCTATTGATTAAAGCTTTATCTTAATGTTTTCTTTTCTTAATTTCCTTTAGGACTTTCAAGTGTATTTTCTAGACATTTTAGCCTTACTGCCCCTAACTTGCAGTTTACTCCACTACACTCTGTGATTCTGTGATACAGGGTAAGCTAAGGGACACCTTGCTGAATTACCTTATTTGAAGCTGGGCCAAGTTCATCTAAAAGATTTACAATACCAATTAAAACTTTTAGCAAACTCTCATGATTTTCCCTTTTTCTTCTTTCACACTTGATTATATCCTCATACGAACCATATCTTCATAGCCAAGTAAAGCCACACAGGTCATTTATCTCTGTTCAAACTCTGACTTTTCCACCTCATTTAGTCTCCCACATCTAGCACCACCAGAGATGGTTTATGCTGGATTAAATTTCACATTATCAGCTCCTGACTCATTTTATGTCTTTCGTTGTTATGATTATGGAATATTCCAACATTTCTTCACTGAAATGATCCACATTTTCAGGCAAAGCCTTTTCCTTTCTATCTGAGAGGGACCCTAACATGCAAGAACTCTGTTGGGGATATAGGATCATGGAACTGTTTCAGCTCTAAGACCGCTAAGATCACTGAATGCAACTGTCTACTCAACACCACCATGCCATTAAACCGTGCCTCAATGTGTCAAGGCCACGTTTCTTGAACACCTCCAGGGATGGAGACTCTACCACTTCCCCTAGACAGCCTGTTCCAATGCCTGACCACTCTTCGCTTGTGGTTGAGATCAGCCTCACAACAACCTCAGCTAGTGTTGGCCTCTTCTCTTGAGTAACTAATGACTGGACAAGAGGAATTGGCCTGAAATTGTGCTAGGGAAGGTTTAGGTTGGAGATTAGAAGAAATTTCTTTTTTGCAAGAGTGGTCAGGCATTGCAATAGGCTGCCCAGGGAGGTGGTAGAGGTGTTTAAGAAACTTGTGGGCATGGCACTTTGGGACATGATTGAGTGGTCATGGTGGTGATGGGTAGAAAGTTGGACTTGATGATGCTAGAAGTCTTTTCCAACCTTAATGATTCTGTGTTTCTATGATTCCATGATTCTGAGATCTCATGATTCCACCTTAGCACTTCAGGATCTCTGTGAAGCACTAATAATAACCTCACACTTTACTCACAGTTTTACGTACAAATGCACCCTGCTTGGGCAAGATTGTTACAGATTAACAGAGTTTTTTGGTAATAATAGTAGTTATTAATTATAGGGGGGGAGGATATTTGCTTTCAGTAGAATAAATAAAAGTAAACTCAGAAAAGTAACATAGCTGACATGCTGGAAATACAAACCCCATCCTCTTATTATTTAGAATTTGTTCTCTAAGTGGATTACTGTTCAACTCTTTAACCATTTCTGAAATAATAAGATCACTTTCCTCAATACTATTGCACATTTTAGGGCAGATGTTTCACACTGTGTTGTGGCATGCTGCCACCCAAGCATTATTAACCAGATCTTTCTGTGCCTAATCCCATTACTTTGTGCTCTGTGACTGACAAGGCTCAGATTTCTCTTACATCTTCCTGATTTCCAATGCATGGATGTTCTGCAGTCATTATGAATCTTTCAGCTCCTTTTATTATTTTTTTGGAGGCTTCCCACTGTGCCACAGGCGTTTCACACACCATTACTCCATTAAAAGCTGCCTTAAAAATAATTAATTATATTTAGCTCTCAGTCACTGAAATGGAGCTTTTGGAACACTTATCTGTGCATTTGAAAATGTTTTCCTCTTCAGCAAAAGTATGTGAGTGAATTCAATATCACAGTTAATGACCATCAAGTAGATGACAATTAAAGTAAAAAAAAGGGGGAATTTGGGATGTGAAGACTAAAATGAGATAATCAAAGGGTATGGTGTAGTAGGGGCCCTGATAGACTTTGATAATGATTAGTCTTGTTAATCTTCAAGGTATTTTCCAACCAAAATGATTCTGTGATTCTGTGATCATGCAATGATGGAATAGTTTGTGTTGGAAGGGACCTCTTTTAAACCTCTTTTAAATGGGGACTCAACCACCTAACTGAGAAGCTTATTCTGGTATTGAGAACTTTTGTAATGGTAACAGAGAACATCATAGAATCATACAATGGTTTGGGTTAGAAAGGGTCTTAAAGGTCATTTAGTTCAAACACCTTTGCCATAGGCAAGGACAGTTTCCACTAGACCACTTTGCTCAAGGTCCCATCCAACCCGGCCTTGAACACTTCCAGGGAGGTGGTATCCACAACCTTCCTGGGCAGCTGTAGTGGTCCGGCAGTTCCCCACCCCTGCCACTTGGAAATACCAGGCTAGAACTCAGTCGGCTGGAAGTTAAGGAAATGAATCTTTATATTTACAGCTTTGTGCAATATACAAGCAGATATTTACACTATATAGCAGATATTTACAGATATATACACTAAAAAGGTAATACAGAAACACCACACCCCTCTCAGAGATTAGGATCCCTAAGAAGGGTTTCTAACCAAGCTAAAACCTTCGCCTCCACTTTCCAATCTTATCTCACTATCTGTCTTACATGCCAGATAAGTGGAGGTAGATCGGCTGGGAGATTAGCAGCAGGAAAGTAGTTAGAAGTTATTCAGGTCCAGCTAAGAAGGCAGGGAGGGAGATGCAGCAGCCAGAGCAGCACAAAGCAGCTCTGTCTTATCTTTGTTTTGATTCTGACTTTACACCATATCAGTAAACAAATGAGTGAAGGAGATATTGGTATGTTTTCTCTTCTTGGCCTACAGTCTAACTTCTCATTCAAATCCTCCAATTGGTTCAAACCAGCACAGCAGTCTATTCTAGTGCCTCAGCACCCTTGTGTGCAAGAATTTTTTTTCCTTGTGTCTCATCTCAGTCCAGCTTCTTCCACTTTGAAACCATTGCTCTTCATCCTGTCACTTCACGCCTTTGTCAAAGGTGTTCTGTTAGTCAAAAGAAGGCACACAACACCCAGATTCCCTGAGTAAGTTGATACCACACTTTAAATAGTTAAAATCCCTTATTAAAATACCTACTGCAGTTAAGACCTAGTTAGTATGATTTGAACAATTTCTTCCAACAGCTCAGATGATATCTTAAAACATAAATGAACCTTCTTGACTTCAATACTTCAGTCATCAAACTGAAGTTTGGAAAGGTCCTCAAATGATCACCTACTTTCAGCTCCCTGAACTAATTAGGATTTTTTTTTTTTTTTATGGACTTCCCTTAGAAGTTTTATACTCATTTGTCACTCATTTCCCCTTTTATAGCAAAAGGAGAAAAAAAAGTGGTCATTATGGCCAGGGTGGTGGGACAATGTAACAGGTTGCCCAGGGAAGTTATGGATGCCCCCTCCCTGGAGGACTTCAAGGTCAGGTTCGATGGAACCTTGAGCAACATGGTCTAGTGGGGAGTTGTCCCTGCCCATGGCACAGATGTTGGAACTATATGATCTTGAAGGTTCCCCCTATCTCAAACCATTCTAGGGTTCTATGAAACTATGAATGGCTTTGTCTACAGATATCCCAGCCCCAAATCTTAATTCAATCAGAACTGATACAAAGATGTTTACAGGAAAAACAACAATGTGGAAAGATTTACTTCTTTTACATTTTCCCAGATTCCTACAAGTTCCAACTTAGGAATTTCCCAATTTCTCCAAGGTCATTATGGATTTAGTCAATGACAATGGGTTTCTCCTCCATGGATTTATATATAGCTTGTCTGCAACATCCTTTAGATACAAATTCTTGTCTTCTATTCAAAAAAAAAAAAAAAAATCAGAACCTGACTTGTATCTAGGAAGAATTTCTTTACCATGAAGGTGGTGATACACTGGAACAGATTGTCCAGGGAGATTGGGATGTCTCCTCCCCAGAGGCATTCAAGACTGGCTTAGATGGGGCTGTCAGCAGAACTGAACCTCCTCTCTAGAACTGTTCAAGGCCAGGTTGGACAGGATTTTTGAGCAACCTGGAGTAGTAGAAGGTGTCCCTGCCCATGACAGCAGGGGACTGGAACTACATGATCTTTAAGGACCCTTCCAACACTAACTACCCTATGATTCAATGATTTTATGATCAGTTTAGTTTTTTATCCTTAGTTCTTGTACCTGAAGAAATGTTAAATCACATCTCCCTACAGAACCTTGCCAAGTTACTCATGGTTTGGAGACCTATAGCATATTCCCCTTGTTTTACTCTGTACAAGTCATGGATCCAGTGGTCTTGGAGGTGTTGGGTAGAAGGCTGCATCTCAGGGGTCTTTCCCAATCTTATTGATTCTATGATCCCAACTTAGCAATCATTCTTAGTGTAGAAGATGACATCCCATAATTTTGTTCATCACGTTTTGCAATGTTTGTGAAACATTCAGTATTGCAGGGATGATGACTGGAAAAAGAAACAAACTGGAGTAATCAAGAATCCTTTCTTCAGGACAGGATTTGAACAATCTTTGGTGAGTATGGCTGAGCACAGACTTTTAGACAAGATGAAGGCACAACAAAAACGAAGCAAAACTGTTGGTTAAGGAGAACTACCTACCTGCAAATTGCGTGAGGCAGAGATTTGGAGGAGAGAAAAAAGAGGATCCTTGCATCATAAATCTAAAAAGGGTAACATGGCATCACAAGAAGGCACATAGGCAATTCTGGTTCTGGTATTCCTGTGATTACAAAATAAATAAAACTATAGAATCATACAACTGTTTCACTTGGAAGAGACCTCTAGAATCATCAAGTCCAACCATCAACCCAAACCATGATGATCATTAAACCATGCCCCGAAGTGCCATTTCCTTTAAGGGATTTATAGAGAGCCATGAGGTCTCCCCTCAACCTCTTCATCTCCAGGCGAAACAACCCCAATTCCATCAGCTGCTCCTGAGCAGACCTGTTCTCCAGGCCCTTTACCAGCTTTGTTGCCCTTCTCTGGACATGTTCCAGATAATAGAATAATACAATAGAAAGAATAGAAATTAAGAGAATAGAAATAATAAAATTGCAAAATCACAGAATGAATTGTATTTGGAAGAGACTCTCAAAGGCCATCTTGTCCAACACCCCTGCAGTGAGCACAGATATCTCCAATGAGAACAAGTTATTAAAGGTCTTTATTTTTAAAATCTGTGTAGAGGACTAAGAGAGAACAATGTGTTGTAGCTTTGAGCTAAACAGAAAGAAATGTCCAAGCACAGACCACTGGTGACAGGTGTTTTTCAGGAGTTAGCACTCTGACTGGCGCTTTAGCATCTTTGTCAGCAACACAGAAAGTGGGACTAAGGCACCCTCAAGAAGGTTGTCAATGACCCCAAGCTGTGTGTGGTGCTGCTAACATGCTGGAGGGAAGGGGTGACACCCAGAGGGGCCTGAACAGGCTGGAGAGGTGGGCCCATGCCAACCACATGAAGATCAACAAAGCCAAGTGCAAGGTCCTGTACCTGAGTCAGGGCAAGCCTAAGCATAAATGCAGGCTGAGCAAAGAATAGGTGGAGAGCAGTTGCTGTAGATACATGACTAAAGAAATAATTTAAATATTTTAATGAAAGTATTTATTAATATCAAATTATTGCCTGGAACTCATTACCAATATTTACAGGTTCAGATGTTGGGTGATGACAACTATTTACACAAGGGCGTATCTCCAGGCAAACATAAATAGTGCTAAACCATTCTCAAACAGTTTAGCAAAACTAGCAAAATGTAAAGAGTAAACTTTCAGAAAGACATTCTTTAAGGTCAGCACCACCTCCCCTTTTCCACCACACAAGCCCCTTTCCCACCCCATAATTAATTTTCTCCTTTTTTTCCCCAAACCCAGAGCACCTGGGTTCTGTGGGAAGTCTCCTCCCATCCCAGGTGTGGCCACTTTGCCCTCCATGCCCACTCCCTTTTTAAGCTGCTCCAGGAAATACAGAAGCTTCAAGCTTGCTCAACTGGGCAGAGGGATCCTCTTCCCATCCTCCCTGGTGAGTCCCTATGGTGCACAGTGGGTGGATGGTGAAGGGGGCAAAGACTGGGGGTCCTGGTTGCCCCCTGGTTAGTTAGGAATAGGTTTGATGATCTCTTCAACCACGCTTGTGGGTGCTGGCTGATCTCCTCTCTGTTTAGCTGCTTCTCTCTGCTCACTTGCAAATGGTAAAAATGCCAGGAATGAATCTGTGAAACATTTTGAGAAGCCCTGAATTAGGATGGAGGAAATGCCTGAGGATTCCTAACAAGGAAAATGAAATAAGACTGCAATCTCAGAGTCCCAGAATATACAACAGATGTGCAATCCTTCTTCCCTTTTTCCAAGAAATACATTTCACAGCTTGTAGAGTCCTAGAAACAAGTTTATCCCTGGCAAACTGTCTCAAGATCTTGGAAACCTGAAGATGATAGAAGCACCTCTCAAGTGAAAACCTGGGTCCTTGCTTCTTGAGCTTTTAGTGCAGGGCTTGAGCTGGAGAGCTTCCACCTGTGGGCAGTCTGTTAAACCATAGCCTGAATCTGACTGTAGCACACCTTGTAAGCTCTGGTCTGAATTTTGTGGTGTTGGCATTTTATTTCTGCTGTCTTAATACTGTGTTTGTGCTAGCATCTGGCATGCAGTTTGTACGTTGAGAGCAGAATGGTTTTGGATTGCCACTGGTGGTGGAAAGACTGTAAAAAAAAAAAAAACCACAAACAAAAGCAAACTAGCCTTGCACAAGTACTTGTGAGCTGTCACTGCTCACCTATCCTCGCTGGGTTCAAAGCTTTACTTTCTGAAAAGCTGCAAAAAGCAGTTTTTGGACAAAGGCTGGTCACATGATTCACAGAAACATTCTGGCTGGAAAAGTCCCTCCGAATCACCAAGTCCAACTGTTATATCTGCTCTACAAAGCTCACCCTTAAACCATGTTATTGAGTACCACATCTAGGGCTGGTGACTCAACCACCTCCCTGGGCAGCCCATTCCAATGTCTGACCTCTCTTTCTGGGAAAAAAGGTTTATATCCAGTCTATACCTATCCAATTGGAGCTGGAGGCCATTCCCTCTTGTTGTTCATAACTAATTACGGTTGAGAAGAGATGACCAGTGTCAGTTTCTCCATAACATCCCTTCAAGTAGCTGTAGACAGTGATGAGTGTCTTCCCTTGGCCTCCTCTTCTTCAAATCAACAATTCCCATTTCGCTCATTTGCTCTTCATAGGTTATTTTCCAGGCCCTTCCTCAATTTCACTGCTCTCCTCTGCAGTTGCTCGTGCATGTCCACATCCCTCTCATACTGAGGTGTCCAAAACTGAACACAGTACTCAAGATGTGGCCTCACCAGAGCCAAGAACAAGGGGACACAGTATTTCTAATCTCAGCCAGGATGTCATTGGCTTCCTTTGCTACTTGGGCACACTGCTCGCCCGTGTTGAGTTGTTTGTCTATTGCAACCCTCAGGTGCCTTTCTGCCAGGTAGCTTTCTGGCCACACTGTAGCATTGCTTGGAGTTGTTGTGGCTCAAGTGTAAGAACAGCATTTGGCCTTGTTGAAACTCATGCTATTAACATTACCTCATCGGTCCAATCTATCAAAGTCACTCTATAGAGCACCCTCCCTACCCTTTTGCAGGTCAGCACTGCCACCCAGCTTGGTGTCATCTACAAACTTACTGATGATACACTTTGTTTTCATCAAGGTCATTACTAAAGATGCTAAAAAGAAGTGTGGTCCCAACACTGAGACCTGAGGGACACCACTTGTGACCAGCTGCCAGCTGGATTTAACTCAATTGACCACCACCCTTTGGACCCTTTTGTCCAGCCAGTGCTTTATACAGTAAAGTTCTGCTTGTCCAAGCTATGTGCATTCAGTTTGTCCATGAGAATTCTGGGGGGAACAGTGTCAAAGGTTTTTTGAAAGTCTAGGTAGACAATGTCAACAGCTTTTCCCTCCTCCAGTAGCTGCTTTTTCATAGAAGGAGATGAGGTTCATCAGGCAGGACCTACCTTTCACAAACCCATGCTGAATGGGCCTGATGCCCTGGTTGTGCTCTATACGATGCATGTGTAATAGTCCTTGAGATGACCTCCTCCATGACCTTTCCTGGTACCAAGGTCAGACTGACAGGTCTGTAGTTTCCCAGATCCTTCTTTCTCCCTGTTTTCTAGATAGATGTTACATTTGCTGTCCTCCAATCCATTGGCACAGTGGTCAATAAGGTCTTACCCGTTCTGCATGGTTTAGGCTGTTGTTACCTGTCAGCAAGGTTCACAATATGGCTGGCCAGTTTTGGGCAGCTTTCAGCAAAGACTTTTTGCCTATGGTGAGGGCTCTCATAGAATCATAGAATGGTTTAGGTTGAAAGAGACAGCAAGGATCATCCAGTTCCAACCCCCCGTCATAGGCAGGGACACCTCCCACTAGATCAAGTCACTCAAGGCCTCATCCAGCCTGGCCTTGAACACCTTCAAGGAGGGAGCAGCCACAACCTTCCTGGGCAACCTGTTCCAGTGTCTCACCAACCTCACCGTGAAGAACTTCCTCCTAACATCCTGTTTAAATCACTCCTCTGCCAGTTTAAACCCATTACCCCTTGTTCTGTCATTACAATACCTTGTTAATAGTTCCTCCCCAGCCCTCCTGTAGGCCCCTTTCAGATACTGGAAGGCTACTATAAGGTCTCCTTGAAGCCTTCTCTTCTCCAGGCTGAAAAGCCCCAACTCTCAGCCTGTTCTTATGCTTCCCCTTGGCAAACTGAGGCACGACACAGTTTCCAGGAAACAAGGGGCCTGGGGCTTTTTAGTCTGAAGAAGAGAAGATCGAGAGGGGATTTAATAAATGTTTATATATATGTATGAGGGCTGGGGATCAGAAAGGGAGTGGGGCAGGCTCTGCTCACTTGCTCCCTTTGATAGCCAAGGAGCAATGGATGTAAAGTTCCACCTCAATGCAAAGGGGTACTTTTTTACTGTAAGGGTCACAGAGCACTGGAACAGGCTCCTCAGAGGGGTTGTGGAGTCTCCTTCTCTGGAGACTTTCAAGGCCTGTCTGGATGCATTCCTCTGTGACCTGAGATAGATTGTATGGTCCTGCTCTGGCAGGGAGATTGGACTTGATGATCTCTCTGGGTCCCTTCCAACCCCTGACATCCTGTGATCCTAGGAAGAAACTTGTTATTAAGCAGCAAGGATGGTGTTGAAGCAGCAAGCAAAGTTGTTTAAGACTTTGTTCATGTTTATCAATTGCCTGAGTCTTAATGGATCCAATGGGCAACAGAGAGAGCCACAACTCTTAACCAATCGGAATAGCACTTTGCCAGAACTAACAGTGTTAGGTGCAGCCACAGGCTTGCTTCACCCAAATCTGGTGAAGGGTTGGGCCATGCACAAAGCAGGCAGAAGGCGAGTGTGTGCACCCTGGCTACCACAGGATGTAAAACAGGAGCAAAACGTGTCTGAACAAGCCAGGGTCCTTAGAGTCCATGGCTCCAGGCCTTTTGCCATCTCTCCCCACTTCAGAAAGGGGAGAGGGAACAGGGGGGTTATGCCTGGACTCCAAGTGGGCTTGTTTTTGGCTTACCACCACAGCAGTGCTGAGAAGGACATGAGGGTCCTCAACAAGAGCCAAAAATGTGTTCTTGCAGCCCAGAAACAAAAAACATCCTGGCTTCTTTATGGTGAAGGTGGTGAGACACTGGCACAGGTTGCCCAGGGAGGTTGTGGCTGCTCCCTCTCTGGAGGTGTTCAAGGCCAGGTTAGATGAGGCATTGAATGACCTATTCTAGTAGGAGGTGTCCCTGCCTATGCCCAGGATTTGTAACTGAATGGTCTTTGAGGTCCTTTCCAACGTAAACCATTCTATTATTCTTGATACACTCCAAGCTAGAAGATTCTGACTCTGCTCTGAAGTAGCCTTTGTATCTGACTTTCTATAGAAGGGACTCACACCCCAATTCTATTTCTTACCTCTGTAAATCAGTCTAAGGCTTTGACATGTTGTTTCTCAAGGACCACACAAAACTAATATTTCTAGATAGAGTTATGGTCTGATGTGCTGCAGAAGCTTAACTGACATCTCTTTGGCTTCACACACCCCTTTTATCACTCAGAAACAGTTTCTTCAGTTTTAACTGATGCCCAGAAGAAAACTGTGACAATTCTTGATGGCCATCACAGTTTCTGGGAGGGTTGGCCTTATATTGAAAAAATATTTTTCAAGCACATGAATTTTTTTTTTTTTTTTTTTTTTTTTTTGTGGCAATATCACTATCAGATGTCATTTCTGCTGCTAGAGTGATGTGACTGCTAGAAATGGAAGCTGTGGCCATTAGCTGAAGCCAACGCCTCAGGAAGCATATGGCATTGTGTTTGTAGACTTGTCTTGGTGATCTGCCAGCCTGGATCCTAAACGTGGCACCCCACGTGTCCTCTGCAGCAAGCTTCACCCTGCTTCCCACTCTGCAGGCTTCCTTCTCAACATCTCTCCTCTTGTGGTCCCAAGCTTGCTGAGAACAAAGCCTGTTCATCATGTGTGCTGGTTTGAGGCTAATGGGCATATTTTAGTGAGAGAAATTAGATCATTGGTTGTGAAAAGAAAATAATGCAGAAGTCTATATAATTAATTGGTTCGAGTGGAATAAAAAGCTAAAGTGTAAATCTTCCCTCACTCTGTCCTGGGACATTATTCACTCCACTCTAATCTCTCCACTAACAAATAACAATGTAAGATTTGCTGCTTTAGGGGCTTTTTTTTTCCTTTTTTTTTTGCCTCCCTGGGATGGGAGAAAGAGAGGGGAAAAAGAGGCAGTAGCTTTGAGCCCTTATGGGCTGTGTCATTGCCAGGAGGATGCTTGGATTTCTGTATTATTTCTTATTTTAATATTGTAGTGAATAATCGTCAATACTTGTAAATATATATCATATATATAGAGAAAATATATGCTTGTAAATTTTGCCATGTTGTAAATATAGAATCATCTTACTTCCAAACTGTCTGACCTCTAGTCTGGTAAATTCCNAACAAATGCCCACCCAAAATTTAAGACAAAGCCATGCAGCTGGCTTGAATTGACAAAAGGTTTGAATATTTGTAGCGTGCTAGAATTGTTTTGGTTGGACCTCTAAGAGCAAATCCAACTCAGCACCATCGTGGACATGGTCCCACGCGCCATGTCCACGTTTCTCAGACGCCTCCAGGGATAGTGACTCCATCTTCCAGAGTAGCATGTTCCAATGTCTGACCACTGTTGCAGAAAAGAAATTGATCCTAATAGCCAACCTAAACCTCCCCTCACTCCAGGATTTTTTAGAATAGACTAAACCAGGTTGGAAGAGACCTCCAAGATCATCCAGTCAAACCTATCACCCAGCCCTAGCCAATGGCACTAAGTGCTCCATCCAGGCTTTTCTTGAACACCTCCAGGGATGGTGACTCCACCACCTCCCTGGAGAACTATTCTCCAGCATTTGAATTCATCCTGACCAGCATGGCCACATCATTTCTGGTTTGTCTTATTCTGTGAAAGTGAGGACGTATTTGTGTTTTTGAAAGGATGAGACTTGCCTGAGCAGAGTAAGCAGCACGTTGCATGAATGTCAGCACATTGTTTGCTGAATGTCTTGCAAATACTTTGAAATTAGGGATTAATTTGGGGCCTGATTTTCAAAAGTTGGTGGCAGGACTGAACTTGGAAGCCTGCAGAAGAGGACATGTGTGCCCCTGCTGTTTGTATAGAATCATAAAGGTGCACAATTGTTTAGGTTGGAAAACACCTCATAAGAGCAACAAGTCCAACCATCAACCCAACACAACCTTGATCATTAAACCATGTCCCAGAGTGCCATGTCTGTGCATTTCTTGGAACACCTCCAGGATGGTGACTCCACTTCCTCCCTGGGCAGCCTGTTTCAATGCCTGACCAATCTTTCTTGTGACCTTCTTGAAAGTCTTGCTTAGTTAAATTGCTTAGTTTAATGCATGGCAAGTAAATATAAATAATTTTCAGATTTAATTTTCAGAGCTAAAACTTAATCTTATTGGGTTTTATCAGTCCATCAACCCATAAATTGATCTGCTATGTCAGGTGTGAGGCTTATACATGACATTCTTCCTCAACTGCTTGACCTACTTGAACATTTGTAATGCTGCTCCATCAGCCATTTGAAATATTATCAACCAGACAGAAGTTTAATTCCCCTGTTCTCCGTGGCTTGTTTGATCAATAAACTGATGCAAATTACTCCTAACAAATTACAAATACCTCCCCAGAAATGATTCTTATAAGTTCTGCTCTGCATTATATCAAAGTGCTTCTTATTTTCCTGTGCTTTTACAGTGTGTTCACAATCCAATTCGTTTCATGCTCAAAAGTCAGAGTGAAAGAAATTGACTTCTGCTAATTTACATTTTTTTCAATCGATGTTGGTACACTACATTAAATAGTCTGCCTCCAACAACCTATGCCCTCCTGACCTTACTAAGGTATTGATCTCTGGCACTTCTTCACTCCAGAAAATCTTGCTTGGTTAAAATTTGTACTTTTTCAAACTAGCAGCTGTAGTCTAAACCCTGAAAAGTGTACAGTTAACTAAAGAACTGTGTCCAGTTCAGGTGCCCCCAGCACAAGGCATTGAACTGTTGGAGTGGGCCCAGAGGAGGCCATAAAGATGATCACAGGGCTGGAGCACCTCTTATATGGGGACAGGGTGAGAGTGTCGTTGTTGTTCAGCCTGGAGGAAAGTAGCCTACAGCAAGACCCTATAGAAGCCTTCTGGTACCTGAAAGGAGTAACAAGAGAGCTAAGAAAAGACTTTTTACAGTAGCTCATAGTGATAACATGATGGGCAATGGATTTGAGTTGTTAGAGAGGAAATTGAGACTGGATATTAGGAGGAAGAAATGCGTGGTTAGAGTGGTGAGACATGAATAGGTTGCCTAGGGAAGCTGTGAATGGGGCCTCCCTGAAGGTGGCCAAGGCTGGATTGGACAGGACCTTGAGGAATCTATTGGGATATGTCCCTGCCCATGTCACAGGGGTTGGAACTAGATGATCTTGAATCTCCCTTCCAATCCAGACCATTCTATGAATCTATAATTATTTAACCCTATTAAGTCTGGTGGTAAACAATTCTGCTCAGTGCCATATCTCTGCATCTTTGAGACAAATCCAGGGATGCAGGTTTAGCCACCTCCCTGGGGACCCTGTTCCAGTCTTTGAAAATGCCTTTAGCCAAACAGTTTCTTCTAAGATCCAACCTAAACTTTCCATGGGCCATGTCCTCTTGTCCTATCATTTCTTATGTGGGAGAAAGCCTCCTGCACCTCACTCCAACCTCCTTTCAGGGTGTCGTAGAGAGCCATGAAGTCTCGCCTCAGCCTCCTCTTCTCCAGACTAAACAACCTCAGTTCCCTCAGCTACTTCTCATCAGAACTGTTTTTCAGATCCTTCAACAGCTTTGTTGCTTTTCTCTGGAGGTTCTCCAGCACTTCAATGCCCTTTTGGAAGTGAAGGCAACCACTGTGACCCATACAGAAGCTTTTAAGGAACAAAAAGTTATATATATGAGGAATTAATCAAATTCAAACGGATTTGCTGAGTTATGAGCATGTATTGAGATAAAAGAATGAGTTCTTCTGTGTTATATTAATAATTCTGCTGTTAGAATCTGATATTTTAATAATTAAATTTACATATTATGATGTTATTCTTAGCCCTATAAAAAGTTTATTCAATGTTCAATGATTCCAATTATAAAAGCCTTCAATGTAATTTGAAACTCTTATTACCACCATGGCTGTGAAAAGATCTTTCACTTTGCAAAATATATTCTGAAGCCTCAAAGCATCATCAGACAAATCTTCCAGTACTGCTCCTGAAATTGAGTTTCTGCAGAAGAGTCACAGTCTTGTTTGTCCTGGGAGGAAAAAAATCAGAATATTCAGGTCACTCAGCACTTTGAAGGTCTAGCAGTGTCTGAAATCATCTTCAGGAGTCCTAATGGGAAGGATTAACCAGTTCTGGAGTAGTTGGGAGTCTGATTGCAGCTCTTGGCTTAATCATGCATCGCTACTGCAGAAGGAAAGTGCCTTGTTCCCTGTTTTTGTTGGAGAGGGGAGGATAAGCTGTTAGTAAAGAGGATCAGAATCATAGAATCATTTCAGTTGGGAAAGGCCTCTAAGATTGAGTCCAAGTCTCAGCCTAACACCATTATGGCCATTAAGTCAAGTCCCAAAGTGTCATGCCTGCATGTTTCTTGAACACCTCCAGGGATGATGACTCTGACACCTCCCTAGGTAGGTTGTTCCAATGCCTGACCACTCTTGCATGAAAAAAACCCTGTTTTTCCTCATGTTGAAGTGGAACTTCCTGGGATCCAGATTGCATCCACTACCTTTCAGCCTATTGTAGAACACCACTGAAAAGAGAATGGCTCCTTCTTAACAGTCACCCTTCACAGATTTATGAACATCAGTAACATTCTCTCAGGCTGCTCTTCCCCAGGCTAAATAGCCCCAGGTTCCTCAGCCTTTCTTGATCAGACAGATGTTACAGTCTCATCAAGATTATCATCACCTCTGTTATGTTCTCTGCAGTATATCCCTGACTCTCTTGAACTGGGGAGCCCAGAATTGGATAGATTACTCCAGTTGTGGTCTCATCAGGTCAGAGTAGAAGGGTAGGACAATCTCTCTTGACCTGCTGGCCACACTTTTTGATGTACCCAGGAGACCACTGGCCTTTTTGACCACAAGGGCACATTGCTCTCCCATGGAAAACTTGTTAGCCACCAGCACTGCAAGGCCCTTCTTGGAATCTCCATTCAGTATTTATTCTTATCTCATTCCTTTATTTTAAATTTTGAAAGAACATAATCTCTGGTTAAAAGAATGATGATGATTTTTTAATTATAATATAGCATAAAATAAAATCCCCATCTATTATACAACACTAACAATATAATGAAAAATGTAAAATTATGACTAAAGCTTGTAGAATTATAACTAATTAAAGAAAGTGATTAAACTGCTATGCAGGATGAATAAAAAACAATGCAGTTAAAATTACTACATGAGATTAATTCGAAGACAGAAGAATCTAAGGTGTTTGACAAGCTCCTTAAGAATAAAGAGTGAAATAGAATTAGTAATTATCTTGTATGAGTCTTTCTGGATATATGAATATATCAATCTGCCTTCCTCATTTATTTATGTGGTTATCATTGAATCATTTTGTGGGTAAAAGATCTTTAAGATTGAGTCAAATCATTCTCTAACACTACCAAGGCCGAGGCTAAACCATGTCCCTCAGCACCACATCTCTGCATCTTTGAAACACTGCCAAGGATGTGGATTCAACCACTTTCCTGGGAAGCCTGTTCTAGTCTTTGAGAGCCCTTCCAGTCAAGAATTTTCCTCTAAGATCCAATCAGACCTGTTCTTGACACACTTCACCAGATTCATTGCCCTTCTCTGGACTTACTTCATCACCTCATTGTCTTTCTCAGAGTGAGGAGCCCAAAACTGTAAGCCAGGACTCAAGGTGTGGCCTCACCAACACTGAGTTCAGGGGGAAAATGAGCTTCTGGAGTGGGTGCAGAGAAAAGCAATGAAGGTGGTAAAGAGTCTGGAGAACAGGTCTGTTGAGGAGTGGCTGAAGACACTGTGTTTGTTCAGCCTGGAGAAGAGGAGGCTGATCCACCATTGCTCTCTACGGCTCTCTGAAAGGAGATTGAAGTGAGGTGGGGATCAGTCTTGTCTCTAGTAACAAGTGACAGGACAGGAGGAAATGGCCTCAAGTTGCACCAGAGGAGATTTAGGTTGGAAGTCAGAAGAAACTTCTTGACTGAAAAGGTTCTCAAAGAATGGAACAGACCGACCAGGAAGGTGTCTAAATCACCATCCCTCGAGATGTTGCAATAACACATAGATGTGATGGTACACTGAATGCCCTCCACAGTGGATGTTGGGGTTATGTTTGATAGGAAAAGAACTCAGCTACATCTTTGGTGTGATTTACTTTTAGCCCAGGTTAATCTAGGAAAATCTATAAAACATTAGAAAACCTGCTAGTCGGTTCAAAGGACTGATCTTTAAAGAACAGAAATAAGGATCATATTTCATAGAATCACAGAATTACTTCAGTTATAAATTACCTCTAAAATCATGGAGTCCAACCTTCAACCCAGCACCGCCATGCCCCCAATGTCATGTCCAAATGTTTCTTGAACACCTCCAGAAACTCAAACAAAAAAGTAGTGGTTAATCCTAACAAAAACTTAACAAAAGTTTTGGTGCTTTATTGTTTTTTCTTTTTGTCAACAAGAATAAATTTTCCAGCTTTACTTTATTGACAAAACTTTTTTTATTTTTGCACAGCCTTAGCATCTTTCCATACACCACAATTTTCTGCAACCAATGCTGAGTGAGATAATTCATTAGGGAGAGATGATACAAACTGACCAGCTCAGCACATCCTTGGTGAAGGTGTTGGCACTGGTGAGTATGTACAATTCTTTTGTTCTTCTTCCTCAGCAGTTATCCTCACCCCTACCCTCAGCGTTTCATCTCGGCATGAAATCACATTTAGATAACATTGCTTTCTGAGGAAGCAAGGGTGGGGGGGAAGGCTCAAGGAATGAAAATAAATTCAAAATGCTCCTGCAGTATAGACCCTGGAGTCATAAACAAGAAACTGATGAATGTACTTAGGAAGGGGCTTTACATAAAACCTTCCTGATGTTATAAATTTCTGATTCTTCAGCATATTCTGGGGAGGAACAACTTCCTGCACCATTATAGATTAGGAGCTGACCTACTGCAAATTAGCTTCATGGAGAAGGACCTTGGAGTCCTGGGGGACAATAAGTTACCCATGGGACAGCAATGTGCTCTTGTGGTCAAGAAGGCAAATGGTATCCTGCGATACATCAAGGAGAGCATGTCCAGCAGGTCAAGGGAGATTCTCCTTCCCCTGATGTGATGGTTTGGGAGTTACTGCCCCACACCCCCACCCCTGGGCCACACACACATTTAAATTCACCCAGACTAGACTCAGCCAGCTGGAAGTTAAGTAATGAAGCTTTCTGTTCACAGCTTAGCACAATATAAAAACAGATAGTTACAATATATTACAAACATTTACAGCTACGTGCAGAAATCTACAAGTTAAAAGTAACACAGAAACACAATACCCCTCCCAGAGATCAGAGTCTCCAAGAGATTCTCCTTCCCCA
>VWZI01021468.1:23431-73163 GCA_013396835.1 Psilopogon haemacephalus
TCCCCCCATCTTTGAATTCACTTAGACTGCACTTGGCTGACTGGAAGCTAAGGAATGAAGCTTCATATTCAAGGCTTAGCACAATATGCAAGCAGGTATTTGCAATATATTACAAATATTTACAGCTGTGTACAGAAATCTACAAGTTAAAAGTAATACAGAAACACAATACCCCTCCCAGAGAATCAGAGTCCCCAAGAGGGGTTCCCAACCACCCTTCCACCTTCTCCCCACCCTCTAATCTTATTCCAGAATCTACCTGATATGCCAGGTAAACAGGGAAGGTCAGCCAGGGGGGTTAGAAGCAGAATTGATTAGTTGGGTTGCACAGATCCAGCTACAAGCTAAGGAGAGAGAGAGAGCCCACACTCCCCAGGAAGAGAGACTGACTGTCTTATCTATGTTTGCTTTTATAGATCTCAGTAATCCTATGAGTGAAGTGGGCATCATCCTTGTTTTCTTCTCACAGCCAATAATCTATTTTTCCTCCTTAAAATGATCCAATTAGCCTCAAACCAGCACACCTGGTGAGACCATAACTGGAGTATTGTGTCCAGTTCAGGGCTCCCCAGTTCAAAAGGGACAGGTATGTATTGGAGGGAGTCCAATGGAGTACTATGAGGATGATGAAGGAAAAAGAACATCTGTCTGATGAGAAAACACTGAGACAGCTGGAGCTGCTTAGCCTGGAGAAGAGCAGGCTGAAGGAAGATCTTACTGATGTTTATGGATGATCTTTGAGGTCTCTTTCAACCTAAGCCATTTTATGATTCTATAATTCTATAAATACCTGAAGAGTGGGCATCAAGAAGGAGCAGACAGTCTCTTTTCAATAGGACAAAAGACAACAGATGCAAACTGGAACCGAGCAAGTTCCACTTGAACAAAAGGAGAAAATTCTTTGCTTTGAAGTGAGAGAGCCCTGAAGCAGTTTGCTCAGGGAGGTTGAAGACTCTCTCACTCTGGTGGCTTTCAAGACACATCTGTGTGTGCTCTTCTGTGACCTGCCCTAGGTGATCTTGCCTTGGCATGGTAGTTGGACTCCATGATCTCTAGAGGTCCCTTCTGTGCCCTCCCATTCTATGATTCTATGTTGAATAACAAGGAATTTCTGCTATTTTACTCCCCATATCATGTTTTTAGAGGAAAAAAAGAAAAGGGAAACAGCGAAACAAATGTTACCAATAGCACAAAAAATGCCAATGATCAGAAAATGAAGATGTGCTTCCTTCTAATTGATGCTGAAATGATTGTGAAAGATTTTTTTTTTCCACTAAGTGAAAAAATTAAAGTTATGAAGAGATTATAGAACAAGAAAAACAACATCCAGTCTTAAAGGCAAACTGGTCAGCTTCAAGCTGAATGGGGTTGCTCAATATAGAATAGAATAGAATAGAATAGAATAGAATAGAATAGAATAGAATAGAATAGAATAGAATAGAATAGAATAGAATAGAATAGAATAGAATAGAATAATCCAGGCTGGAAGAGACCTCAACCATCATCCAGTCCAACCTATCACCTAACTCTATCCAATGGCACTAATTGTCCCATCCAGTCTTTTCTTTAATACCTCCAGGGATGGTGACTCCACCACCTACCTGGGCAGCCCATTCCAATGCCAATCATTCTCTCTGGCAAGAACTTCTTCCTAATATCCAGCCTAATATCTCAGCACAACTTGAGACTGTGTTCCCTCATTCTGTTGCTGGTTGCCTGGGAGAAGAGACCAACACCCACCTGGCTACAGCCTCCCTTTAGGTAGTTGTAGACAGCAATGAGGTCACCCCTAAGCCTCATCTTCTCCAGGCTAAACAACCCCAGCTCCCTCAGCCTCTCTTCACAGGGCTGTGCTCCAGGACCCTCACCAGCTTTGTCACCCTTCTCTGGACACATTCCAGTACCTCGAAATCTCTCTTGAATTGAGTAGCCCAGAAATGGGCACAGTACTCAAGATGTGGCCTGACCAGGGCCAAGTACAGGGGAAGGATAACCTCCCTGATACAGGCCAGGATGCCCTTGGCTGTCCTGGCCATCTGGGCACACTGCTGGCTCATGTTCAGCTGGTTATTTCTTAATTTAATCCCTAGTTATAAAAGTAGAAGAAAATGTTGCTTTCATGTCTTCCTTCTCTCTTCACCTCAGTTTTAATTCTTTGCAAATAATGAAAATTGAGAGTTAGCCTGAATTATTTAAAGTAAATACTAGGGAAAGTTTAAGATATTAAGGTTTTATTTCACTCTTGCCCAGAGACTTTGAGCAATGCAGAGCATTTGTGTTGGTTTGAGCTAATTGGAGAATTTGAGTGAGAAATTAGACTATTGGCTGAGAGAAGGTTAAACACAGTGTGTCACTTCACTGAGTTTTGCTGAGAAGAAAAAAAAATTGTTTTAAGAGATGTTCTCAAAACAATGAGATTAACAGTCTGCTTCTGTCTGTGCTGGCTCCAGCCGCTCTCTGTCTCTTTGTCTCTCCTTGGTAGCTAATTCAGAGTAATTCAGAGTAAAACTACTAATTCCTTCCTACTACTAATCTCTCTGATCTTCAGCTTATCTGCAGCACCATCAGGTGGTGAGATAAGGCTGGGGAAGGGGGGAAAGGTGGTGGCGGGGGTTGGTTTGGTTACCCTCTCTTGGGAATTTTGGTCTCCGGGAGGGGTGTGGTGTCTGTATTATATTTTCACTGTATATATCTGTAAATATCTGTTATATCTTGTAAATATTTGCTTGTATATTTGCATTGCTGTAAATATAAAGCTTCATTTATTAACTTCCAGTGTTTTTTTCTGAGTTTTAGCCAGGGCTTATAAAAGTGGGGGGGCAGGTAACTGCAAACCCACTACAGCATTTTACCTCTTGTTTATCTCTCTGAGAAGGTTTTGCAAATTAATATTCTGTTATAAAAACTGCTTGTTTGAGGCATGCCACCATGTTTCCATGAAGGCCACTGATGTCATAGTTTCCCTACTGCACAATGCCTCCCAGTTTCTACAGTTTACTTTCCATCCTACCTGCATTTGTATAGATGTTCTTCAGCTGGCCTGTTGATCCCGAACACCTTCTTCTGGAAAGAAGCCTCGATATCTGCATGAACATTCTCAGGTGCTTCCATGTTACTTTTAGTAGAATTGATTTGCTTGGAAGACACCTTTATGATTGAGTCCAAACATCAACCCAACACCACCATTTACAATAAACCATGTCCCCAGGTGCTATATCCACACATTCATTGAACACCTCCAGGGATAGTGACTCCACCATCTCCATGGCCAGCCTGTTTCAATGCCTAACTGCTGTTTCAAGAATGGTTATAGGATTCAAAAAAATCAATCTAAACCTCCCCTGGTGCAACTTAAGGCCAAGACCACTTCCTCTCACCTGATACCAGGGAGAAGAGACCTACACCCACCTCACTCCAACCTTGTTTCGGGAAGTTGCAGGCAACAATGAGGTCTCTCCTCAGCCTCCTCTTCTCCAAACTAAACAACTCCAGTTTACTCATGTGCTCCTCAACAGAACTGGCCTCCAGATCCTTCACCAGCTTTGTTGCCCTTCTCTGGACATGCTCCAGCCCTTCAACATCCTTTTTGTAGTGAGAGGCTGAAAACTGAACCCAGTATTTGAGTTATGGCCTCACCAATGGCCAGTGCAGTGACATGATCACTTCCCTGTACTCCTGGCCACATTACTCCTGATCCAGGCCAGGGTGATGTTGGCTTTCTCGGCATTCTGAGAACACTGCTGACTTGTGTTGTGTTGATTACATATTAGTAATCTTTGGGCCTTTGTTATTTTGTGGATGTCCATGTCCTGCCTCCATCAAGACTACAGAACAAAGGGTTTTGCAAGCATACCATCCCTCAAACTTATCTCCAGAAAGCTTGGATTTTTCCTTTTCATCTCTTCAAGTCTAGTTTAAAGCTCTTCCAATGAGCCCTGTCATCTCCTCTAGCAGAAAGGGTTGGACTCAATGATCTTCAGAGGTCACTTCCAACCCCTACCATTCTGTAATTGTGATTGTAAATCTCCTCAGAATCAGAATATTGAAATTTAACACAGTGCTTTGAGACCAAGACATGCAGAACTGAGGATTCATAGTCCTGAGCTATACTTGGAGTTTATTTTCAAGTTTTCATTAGATGGTAGAGATCACGTAAAACAGTCATAACACCACAGCTCTGCTCTCTGCATAATAAATAGGTGCTCAAACAAGGTCCTCTTGCCTCACTCCCACTGAATTATCATCTTAGAAACATTTTTCTTGAACTTAAGAGGCAATAATAAGCTTTAACTGTCCTTAGGCGAACAAAAGAACCACAGTGCATAAAGCTTGAGGAGAAACACCCACATATTCTTGAGTTTGCGATGTTACAGTCACTTGCAAGCCTTGGTCTTTTACTTTGTTCTTTTCTAAGCAGAAATCCTGTGATCTGAGGGCAAAGGTTCTCTGCTTTCAGAAATGACTGGGTAAAACTGGTTATTAACTGGCTGCATCACATAAGCTTTCCATGTCTGGTGGAAAAAAAAAAAAAAAAAGCCTTAAGAGATGCATATATAGCACATTATTACCTGCACCAGCCCTCAAGCTCTAGTTCATAGAATAGAATCATAGAATGGTTTAGGTTGGAAGAGACCTCAAAGATCATCCAGTTCCAAACCCCACCATACACAGGGACATCTCCCACTAGATCAGGTCGCTCAAGACCCCATCCAGCATAGCCTTGAACACATCCAGGGAGGGAGCAGACACAACCTCCCTGAGCAACCTGTTCCAGTGCCTTGCCACCCTCACTGTGAAGAATTTCTTCCTAACATCCCGTTCAAATCTCCCCTCCGCCAATTTGAACCCATCCCCCCTCATCCTGTCACTACAAGACCTTGTGAACAGTCCCTCCCTAGCCCTCCTGTAGGCCCCCCTCATAGAATGGTTTAAGTTGGAAGGGACCTCAAAGATCATCCAGTTCCAATCCTTCACCATAGGCAGGGACACCTCCCACTAGAACAAGTCACTCAAGGCCTCATCTAGCCTGGCCTTGAGCACCTCCAGGGTGGGAGCGGCCACAATCTCCTTGGGCAACCTGTGCCAGTGTTTCACCACCCTCATTGTAAAGAACTCTTTCATAACATCTAGTTTAAATCTCCACTCTTCCAATTTAAATCCATTACCCCTTGTCCTGTCATTACAAGACCTTGTGAATAGTTCCTCCCCAGCCATCTTGTAGGTCTCCTTAAGATACTGGAAGACCACTAAAAGGTCTCCATGAAGCCATCTCTTCTCCAGGCTGAAAAGAGCCCAGACTCTCATAGCCTGTCCTCATAGGGGTGGTGCTCCAGCCCTTTGAGCATCTTTGTGGCCTCCTCTGGACTCTCTCCAGCAGCTTGATGTCCTTGTTGTGTTGGGGGCTGATAGTCTTCTGGACTAGTGACTCAAAAAGGTTGAACAGGTGACTGGGCAGAGAGGTAGCTCTTTTCTCTTACTAAATTCTTCTGAGTTTGTTTTCATTTAGTAAAATTTCCAAACTTTTCTTTTGTCATTTCAGTGCTGCTTGTTTGAAAATGGCCTCAGGTTGCTCCACAGATTCACAGATTTCACTGGGATAGAAGAGACCCTCAAAGGCCATCATGTCCAACCCACCTGCAATGAGAAGGAAGACCTCCAACTAAATCACAAAAGGAAGTTTAGGTTGGGCATTAGAAGAAACTTCTGTCTCTCTACAACTGCTTGAAAGGAGGTTTGAGGCAGGTGGGTGTTGGTCTCTTCTCCCCAGTAACAGAAATTGGAGGAAGAGGAATGGTCTCAGGTTGCATCAGGGGAAGCTTCACTGAAAAGGGTTCACAAAGACTGGAACAGGCTCCCCATGGAGGTGTCTGAGTCCCCATCCATGCAAGCAATTTAAAGAAGTGGTGCTGAAGGACATGGTTTAGCTCCAGCCTTGGCAGAGTTAAAGAATATTTGAACCCAGTGATCTTCAAGGCCTTTTATATCCAAAATGGGTCTATGGTATGGAGTAGATTTCATACCAGAGACCCAGAAGACTATACATATCAAACCAAGAACCTAAACCAACTCCCAGGAAGGAGCTTCCTTCAATAACCTGGTAGCCTATTGTGAGTTAAGATATTCCCAACCAAAGCAAATCTAGGGTTTTATGATTCACATGTGCAGAAAGATCAGTCCAGCCCATCAGAAGACTACTAAGAATAATCCAGAATTTTCTATAGAAGAGCGCCTTCTGCATCACCTTCAGAAGAATATAAAAGGAAATATTTTGCTCTAAAAGCCTCTGTCTGTGATAATGCAAATTTCTTTCTCTGTAGTTCCTTTAGGAACTCTAAGCTGTGAAAAATGGCCTGATTGACACATTGGTTGATTCCTCATCCCTGGAGGTGTTTCAAGGAGGCAGAGATGTGGTGCTGAGGGACATGGTTTAGCCCCAGACTTGGTAGAGTTAGAAATTGGTTGAACTCAGTGTAAGTCTTTTCCCACAAAAAACATTCTATGATTCTGTAGCTTTTAGATTCAATGATCTTAAATGATATTGGAAGAGGGGTAATGATTTGAAACTGAAGAAGCACGGATTTAGGTGGGACATGAGGATGAAGTTCTTCAGAATGAGAGTGGTAAAATACTGGAGCAGGTTGCCCAGGGGCACGGTTGAGGCCACATCCCTGGAGACATTCAAGATCAGACTTGATGTCAGCTTGATCTATCCTGATCTAGTTGTAGATGTCTCTGCTGACTATAGCGTGGTTGGACAAGAGGACCTTTGAGGGTCCCTTCCAGCCCGATGCGTTCCGTGAATCTGTGTTTCTGTAAATAATGTCAAGCGAGACACCCCACTGGTCACAAACTCAATTCAATTTAAAAGCAATTAAACATTTAAATAACCTTTACCTTTACATTAAGTCGTGTCTGAACGTCATAATCATCGCAACCTTACTTCACTCTGCTAAAGCCTTTGTGACCTTTAAGTGTTCTGTTAACACCTTAATCATGGCTGACAAGGCAATTTCCTGGCTGGTATTGGATAAAACAGACAGAAAGCACCAACTGTGAACTTTTTAGCTGCCATGTTAATTCCTCCCATTATAACTGGCAGCATAATTAGCTAGAATGTGGCCCAAAGAAAGGATTTTCAGGTAATAGAAGCTTTTGCTATCCACAGTGCCACATTTAAGCCTTTCCCCCACCATGTTCTGAAGAGGTTTCTATACCAACATACCCATTTTCTCCATTGTTTCCTTCTTAAAAACGGAAGGGCTTCAGAATCAAGAACAAACAAACACAAACATCCATATTCCACAACAGCTTTAGAATCATAGAATTGCAGAATGGTAGAATCTGAGCAGGACCTAGGATTGCATCTAGGTTGGAAGGTACCTATGATTGCACCTAGGCTTGGGTAATCTCAGTCCAGGCTGGGAGATGATGAGATTGAGAGCAGCCATGCAGAAAAAGACTTGAGGGTGCTGGTGGCTGAGAAACTGGATACAAGGCAGCAACCTGCACTTGCATCCATGAAGGCAAATGGCATCCTACGCTGCATCAAAAGAAGTGTGGCCACTAGATGGAGAGAAGTGATTCTACCACTCTGCTCTGTTGTGGTGAGACATCATCTGCAGTGATGTGTCCAGCTCTGGGGTCCCCAGCACAAGAGAGACATGGACCTCATGCAATGGGTCTAGGGAAGGGCCAAGAAGATGATCAGAGGCTGGAGCACTTCCCCTGTGAGGACAGGCTAGATTACTGTGTACAGTTCTAGAGTCCCCAACACAAGGACATCGAACTGTTGGAGTGAGTCCAGAGGAGGGCCATGAAGACGATCAGAGGGATGGAGCATCTCTGCTATGGGAACAGGCTACAAGAGTTGGGGCTCTTCAGCCCGGAGAAGAGAAGGCTTCAAGGGGACCTTGTAGTAGCTTTCCAGTATCAGAAGGGGGCCTACAGAAAGGCTGGGGAGCGACTATTCACAAGGTCTTGTAATGAGGATGGGGGGTAATGGGTTTAAACTGGCAGAGGGGAGATTTAAATGGGATGTTAGGAGGAACTTCTTTACAGCAAGAGTGGTGAGACACTGGCACAAGTTGCCCAGAGAGGCTGTAGATTCTACCTCCCTGGAGGTGTTGAAGGCCAGGTTGAACAAGGCCTTGAGCAACCTGTTCTAGTGGGAGGTGTCCCTGCCTATGATGAGGGGTTGGAACTGGATGATCTTCAAGGTTCCTTCCAACCTAAACCATTTTGTGATTCTAATTTGGGCTGTTCAGCTTAGAGAAGAGAAGGGAGAACTTAGAGCTACATTTCAACATCTGAATGGCTGGTGGGGGGAACTGTTTAGAAGGGCCTGTGGTGATAGGACACTGGGCAATTGTTCGAAATTGGAGCAGGATAGATTTAGGTTGCACGTTAGGAGGAAGTTTTCCATAGTGAAAATGATGACATAGATGTAGTTGAGTCCCCTTCTCTGGAGATACTGATGTGGCCTTGGGCAGTGTGATTTAGTTGCAGGTGTCCCTACTGACTGCAAAGGGGTTAGAGAAGATGACCTTTGAGGCTCCCTTCCACCCCAGTGCAATCTGTGAATCTGTGACCTCTGGTGACTGAGTCCATCAGCCCTGCTGAAGCAGGGTCACTTAGGGCAGATCACAAAGGAATGCATCCAGAGAGAGACTTCCAGGACCTAGAGAGGCAGGCTTCACTACTTCTCTGGGCAACCTGTTTCAGTGTCTCACACCAGCCTCACTGTAAACAATTTCTTCCTGATCTTCAGTCTAAATCTCCCCTCTTCCAGCTCAAAGGTATTGTCTCTCATCCTATCACTACAAGCCCTTGTCAAAACTCAATATGTCTATATGGATCATCTCCTTAAGTTCTTACTCAGCTTTCACTCAACCTTTACTCAATTAAACTCCACTAGGTTTGTAATCATTGTAGGATTTCTCCAAATGTGCAAACAACATCAGTTGGTTTGGTTCTTTTCTTCAGATATTTACCAATCTTGATTAAAAATTGATTTTCTAGTCCATAGCATGACTTGGACTTTGTAGATCTCCCTCTTGCTATGGACAATATTTGAACTTCTATATCAGAAGAGTTTGGAAGAATGAAGGATTTTAATGTAAGTTCTTTTTGACTGACAGCTTGATAAGAAATAGCAGCAATGTGGAAATTGAAGAAAACTGTCCCATCAGCTATCTCTGTGTCAAGATAAACTATGGGGATTTTTAAAAAGAAGGTCACTAGCATTATATGTGAAATTAAAACTCATTCAGCAACATACCTGTTCCACCATGAATGATGAAAGGAATATATCACTGCTTCTCAGCATGGAGAAAGAAAAAGTTCATGTTGTTACTGACTGAACTTTAAGAAAAGGACTTACAAGAAAGCTGGCATACAACTTTTGATAAGGACTTGTATTGATAGGATGAGGGGCAATGGATTTGAGCTGGAAGAGGGGAGATTTAGACTGGAGATTAGGTAATTTTTTTTTACAATGAGGGTGGTGAGACACTGGCACAGGTTGCCCAGGGAGGCTATGGCTGCCTCCTCCCTGGAGGTGTTCAAGGCCAGGTTGAATGAGACCTTGAGCAAGGTGGTCTAGTGGAAGATGTCCCTGCCTGAGGCCGGGGAAAGGAACTAGATGATGTTGTAGGTCCCTTCCAACCCAAATCATTCTATAAATTTATGGATTTATGAAAAATGGAGCTGGCTTACAGGTAAAAGCATATCTGTCCTCCTCACTTTCTCCATCAGGGCACACTGCAGTAGTTTCCCAATTCTTCTCAAGGTTTGCAAGTATCAACCAAACATTCAGTTGTCACCAGAGCACAACGGTTTGATTGTATGAAGACATGATTCATAGATTGAAAAAAAAATCTAATCTAATTAAAATTTGCTCATCAGTGTGATTTTTACCCAAGACATGAAGTCAATTGGCAATTTGACTGATGAATTTATATATTTGTAGATGCATTCAAACTTATTTTTCAGTGATTAAAAAAAATATAAAATTGTTAAGTCATAGAATATTGGATCAATTACTTCAATAATCTTGGTGGTTTTGTTTTTCTTTTCCTTTTCTTCAGATTGCTCCTGTTGTTTAAATCAACTAGAAGCAGTGTGACTTAAGGAAACAATAATGGGCATTTCAAAGTCCATTCTTCAGGGATTTCCATATCAGCTAGTAGGGAATGATGATAGCAAGCAGAGTACGTGTGACAGAATGGTTGGTTGTGAGGAGAGACAAAGAGCCAACTAATCCTTATTAGTGATAATTATTCAGGAGCAGAACAAATTAGATTACCTTTGTAGTTTCAGGTTTCGCTTGCAAGCTGGAAAAATAAATACAAAGCATTTAACGAAACAAATGGGGAAATTACAGTCAGAGAGAGACCTTTTCTGCTGGCAGACATTTTTCAGATTAGTCATCTAAAGTTCTTTGTAGTCTCTTGGAAAATAACAACTTTGAGAGTTTGAATAATAGTTTTTTAACAACACTTTAAAAAAAATAAATAATCCTAAATGGAAAAAGGACCAGCTTAGAAGAGAACCACGGAACCATTAAGGTTGAAAAGACCTCTGAGATCATTAAATCCAACCATTCTCAAACTCTGACAAATATGGTGCTGGAACATGTCCCTCAACATCACATCTCTAAGTCTTTTAAACACTTTCATGGAAGGAGCTTCAACCATCACCCTGGGGAGCTTGCTAACTGCAGGTGGGTTGCCTTAGATAATCTTGAAAGGTGATATGCAACCTAAGCCATTCTATTATTTTATGACAATCAGGAGATGTCTCTTTGTCAGCTTAAGTAGATCAGAAACTGGCCTATGCAATCCACTATCCAGCACACTTTTTTTCACCCTACCACACCGTCCCAGATTTGGGTAAATTACATCATATGAGGTTGTCATTATGGAAAATAGCTCCTCGAATATGTATTTTTTTCAGAGAGAAATTAGTCTAATTATTGACACAAAACCAGGTCTCACCAGAGCTGAGTGGCAGAATCACCTCCTGCATCCTGCTCTCCATTCTTTTCTTTTTGCAGCCCAGGACACACTTGTCATAGACACACTCTCACCAGGAGAAGGTCTCTTTCAAAGGTTATGTGAAGCTTGACCTCTAGCCATGGGCTCCTCTTTCTCAGTCATGTCTGTGACTTTATTATTTCTTTTGCTTAGAAGCAACACACCTCACAGTTTTGTTTGAAGTCTGTCTCCATCACATCCCTTGCTATCCCACCTGCTGCTTTCTAGATAACTTCAAAGCTTATCAGCAAAGCACACATTTTACACAGCTATTTATGAGATCTCCTGTGTAGCAGCATAGAATTCATTTGGTTGGAAGAGACCTCTAAGATCATTTAGTCCAACTATCAACCCAACACGGCCATGGCTATTGAACCAATTCCCAGAGTGCCAAATAACCATGACAGTTTGTTGATATTGGCCACCAAAAGACCTTTTCCTAACGTGGTCACAAATTGTTTTACCAGAAAACTGGTGGCAACACTGTATAAAATATTTAACTCATGTGGAATTGGATGCATTCATAAAGTAAGTTGTGTTGGAATTACAGAATTGTCTTGGTTGGAAGTAATGCTACAAGTTATAACATGGAAGGAGAACATGAGAGTAGTGAAAGAAAGAAGCCTGAAATTAGTCCTAAGAGAACTGTTGTCTTGGCTTTTTTAGGAGTCAATTTCATCTCACAGAATCACAGAATTGTTTTGGTTGGAAAAGACCTCTGAGATGATCAACTCCATCTCTCAAATTACCACCACCATGGTCATTAAACCATGTCCCAAACTGCCATATCCACACATTTCCTGAACACCTCCAGGGATGGGAACTTCACCACTTTCTTGGGCAGCCTGTTCCAGTGCCTGACCACTCTTGCAGGAAAGACATTTTTCACAACATCCAACCTGTACCTGACAGGTTTGACACAGATTTGACACAGATTCTGTCAGAAGGTCCAGTAGTGCTGGGCAATTTGCAGTTTTACCATTTTAAAGCTTTCTTTTCTGCAATAAAACAAAACAAAAACCCCATTCATGGACTGGGTGGTCTTGGTGGCCCAACCTGGCTCTTTGTATTCTATTCTATTCTATTCTATTCTATTCTATTCTATTCTATTCTATTCTATTCTATTCTATTCTATTCTATTCTATTCTATTCTATTCTATTCTATTCTATTCTATTCTATTCTATTCTATTCTATTCTATTCTATTCTATTCTATTCAACCAAAAAACCTCCCAAAACCCAAAAAACTAAACCAAATAACACAAAACCACTAAATAAAACTAAATAAACCTAAATTAAACTCCTAAACTTCTCTAAAACTTCTTCTTTTCTTACATCAGGAAAAAAAAATAATTCTTATGTTCCCAGCCTGTACCCTAATATGAGGATGAACAAATGCCATGAAATTAGACAGCTGTACAGTCCCAACAGCAAGCGTTTTGAAGGATCTGGTTTTTTTTTCCTTCCTCCCTTGCAGTGTTCATCTCTAAATGGAGACCCATCCTTGCAATAGGACTATTCAAATACATTTTATTAGTGCAAGTGACAGAATCTTGACCTTTGATAGGTCTGGAATTATTATTTTTATCATTCTGATCTGGATGTTCATTTCCTCGCCTGTAATTATCAAGAGGACTTTAGCTTTGTGAGGCTTTGTACTTACAGAGACAGAAATTTTGTATTTTGTAAAATATCCATGTCTGTCCCTACAGAGACCCAGATACTCCATTAGCGAGGAAGAGATATATGAAATAAAAGTGCCAGGTTGCTTGCTAACTCGGCCTGCTCTCATAAGTCTTTTTTTTTTTAATCAGTTTTATATTTTTTTTAATGTATGTATCTTTATTATTATT
Organism: Psilopogon haemacephalus; assembly: GCA_013396835.1. Taxonomy (NCBI): domain Eukaryota; kingdom Metazoa; phylum Chordata; class Aves; order Piciformes; family Megalaimidae; genus Psilopogon; species Psilopogon haemacephalus. The sequence continues at coordinate 36,317 of VWZI01021468.1, forward strand.
ATTATCACAAGCATAGACACCTGAAAATAGATTACGTAATTGAAAAGAGAAGATTTGCATCAATTAATAATACGCTTCCCTACATTTCCACCTTCTGTGTCCCCTGAGATTATGAAAAGCAGGGATCTCATCTGTTGCTGGAGTATATTTGGAAGATTCAGCATTTCTCCTTTTCAGAAACAGCATTATTTCTTCACTCAAAAACAAAAACAAAAAAAGTAATAAAAAGTTTAAAATCCTATAGAATCATAGACTGGCTTGGGTTGAAAGGACCTTAAACATCCTCCAGTTCCAACCCCCTGCCATGGGCAGTGACACCTATTACCAAATTAGAATCATAGAATGATTTAGGTTGGAAGGACCTCAAAGATCATCTAGTTCCAACCTCCCACCATAGGTAAGGACACCTCCCACTAGAACAGATCACTCGAAGCCTCATTCAACCTAGCCTAGAACACCTCCAGAGAAGGAGCATCCACAATCTCCCTGGGCAACCTGTGCCAGTGCTTCACCACCCTCACTGTAAAGAACTTCTTCCTAACATCTAGTCTGATTCTCCCTTCTTCCAGTTTAAACCCATTACTCCTCATCCTGTCATTGCAAGATTAACTTACTCAAGGCTTCTTCCAACGTGGCTTTCAACACTTTCAGACTTGCAGTCTCCACAACTTCTCCAGGCAATCTGTTCCAGTGCCTCACCACCCTCCAGTGGGAAAATTTCTTCTTCATATATTGTCTCAACCCAGCCTCTTCCAGGTCGAAGCCATTACCCCTCATCCTATTACCCCAGATCTTTGTCAAAAGGCCCTCTCCAACTCTTCTGGAAGGTTGGTAGAAGGTATTCCCAGAACCTTCTTGTCTCCAGGCTGAACAACACCAAGTCTCATCCTGCTTTTGTAGGAGAGGTGCTCCAACCCTTTGATTATCTTCATGGCCTTCTCTGGACCCGCTCTAAAAGATCTGTGTCCTTCTTGTGTTGGAGAACATAGAACTGTGACACAGATTCATGTGACTACCACAATGTTGAGACTCTGAAGGGATTGATGTTGCCTTAGGTACCTAAACAATGACACTTCATGGATAGTCATGTTTTGGAATTTTATTGAAGACAGGATTCTGTTTCCTGTTTATAGTTGAAATTCAAACTCCGAAGTAAAAATTCAGCATTCATCTATTTAGACAGAAAACTTTGGACTGAAATTCATCCCCGGAGGTGAAATGTGTTGACATGGCACTCTGGGACATGGTTTAATGACACAGAAAGATCAGAAGTTGAAAGGGACCTCCAGAGATCTAGTCAAACCCCCTGCCAAAGCAGGATCACCTAGGATAGTCCACATAGGAAGGCATCCAGGCAGGTTTTTAAAGTGTCCAGAGACGGAGACTCCATCACCTATCTGGGCAGCCTTTTCCAGTACTCTATCAGCCTCACTGTGAAGAAGTTTCTTCTTCTGTTGAGGTGAAACCTTCTATATCCAAGCTTGTACCCATGTTTTTGGGTTGATGGTTGCCCTCAGTCTTGGAGGTCATTTTCAAAAGAAAAAAAATTCTATGATCCTATGAATTTGGTCTCTTTAATACGAATAAGAGAAGACTGAGGGGGAACTCATCAATGCTGATCAATAATTAAGGGTGTGTGTCAGGAGGACGGGGCCAGACTTTTTGCAGTGGTGCCCTGTAACAGGACAAGTGGTAACAGGCATAGACATGAACATAAGAAGTTCCATCTAAACATAAAGAGGAGTCCTAGACCAGGCCTCCCAGAGGGGTTGTGGAGACTCCATCTCTGGAGTTGTCCCAAAACCACTTGAAACTGTTCCTCTGTGACCTTCTCTAGGTGGAGCTGCTTTGGCAGGGGTGTTGTAATCCATGATCTCCAGAGATCACTTTCAACCGCTACCATGCTGTGATTCTGATAGTTCAGCACGTTCCTGCTGCTGAGAGGGTTTTAACTCAGGAGAATATTCAATGACATGAAGAAGTAATGCAAAGGATGAGCATGTTAAAAGGGCTGAGGCAGAGACCAAGAGAGACTGATGATGCAATTACCCTTTTTCTGGGCTATGCAGTGCTAATGTGATAAGGGCCCTGCACAGTTCAATGGCAAGGATGAAGGAGGCTAACAATAATTCTCAATTTAAAGTAGGTTTTCTTTGTGCTGGTTAAAAATACCCTGCATCTCATTGATTAGAATGCCAGGAAAGTTCTACATTGTGTCATGCTCTTTGGAAAAAAAAAAAAAAGCAAATGCTAAAAAAGAGGTATTCAAATAGCTTTTAATGAGAAGAGAGAAAGCTAAAGGGTGGGGGAAGACAGAAGTGAGCAAACGTGAAGGCTAACACCACCAGTACATCACTACCAACAATAACCTGCTGAATATTTATAGCAGCAGGAGATTACTCCCTGAAAATCCCTCCCTTGTTCCTTGTGGGCAAAATGCACGTTTAGAGCCTGCCTTGCCCTCTAATAGCATTTGACTTGGTGAGAATTTGTTCATGTAATAGGTAATGTTGTTAGATTGACCACTCACTGACTGTGCCTTTTATAATCTTCTGATTTGTCAAACTGGAGCTGTTTTTTGAGCTGAGGCAGAAGGCAGGGTGCTGGATAAGGGATGAAAAAGATGTGGCTTGGATTGATGTTTATCCTGATTTAGTGGAGTGAAACTGAGCACAGAGTTAAATCCCTACTCCCTGCTATAGAGTAAACTTGGCCATACTTCACAGGAGGCTTTCATAGACGTGGTAAAAGACTGAAGGCATCATACTTAGTCTTATTTTGAATGAAAGGCAAAGGGAGCTGTCCTGGTTTAACCCCAGCTGGCAACTAAACAGCCATTAAGATTTACCACACAGTCAGCCCCTGAGCTCCATAAGCCACTTGCTTATCCTCCCCCCACCCCACAAAATGTGGAGGAGAGAATTGGGCTCCTCACTACAAGAAAGATATTGAGTTGTTGGACTGTGTCCAGAAAAGGGCAATCAAAGTTGTCTTCATGATCTTGGAAGTCTCTTCTAATTACAACAAATTTTTGAGGTGAAAAAGCCAAAAGCCAAGATGATTCCTTAGGATCCTCCTACTTCTCTTGGAATGATTTACACTTCTTTCACTACTCTGATGTTCTCCTTCCATGTCATAACTTGCAGATGTAGCACTATTTTATCAGTAGCAGAATGGAGGGAAGCAGGGAGGGAGGGAAGGAGGAAGGCAGAGGAGGAGGAAGGGAGGGAGGAAGAGAGTGGGACAGGGAAGATGGAGCGGGGGAGGCAGAGAGGATGAAGAGAGGAATCAGGCGCTCTCTGCTTTATGATTCTTAAGGGAACACATTACTTCGGGAGGAATCCCCGAAGACTCAACACTTCTGTAGTCAGCCTGCCTTTTTTTTTTTTTTTTTTTTTTTCCCCACACANTCTTTTTTTTTTTTTTTTTTTTTTAATTTCCCTTGAGCATCACAATATATCTTTTGGGAGAAAGAGGCAGTGTGTAGCAGGAAGTAGCAGGACAATGCTCCAGGGAGTGATGTCACCAAGGAGAAAGCCAAGGGAAGCATAAATCCACTGTGAGTTGAGACTGCTGGCAGCTAATACCAATGATTTTCATATCCATTTCCTGGCAAGTCAAATGTCTTCAAAGAGGATTGTGCATTGCACTGGGGATGGAAGATGCACAGAAGAAAACTTTACATTTGTATTCACAAAGCAGTAGTTTTTCTTTTCAGAGAACAACTATAAATCAGCCAATTTAGTATCACAGGAAGCACTTCATGTTCATGTGAATGCAGCCAAAAATATCCAGAAGTTTAAAATCTGTTTTCATTGTTTCATTCAACCGTGTGAACATGAGCTGTCACATGTCCAGGTGGTCAGCAGAGTTCTGGCATCAGTGTGACTAGCAGGACCAGGAAAGTGACTATCCCCATTGTGTTCAGAACTAGGGAGGCCATGACTTGAGTCCTAGGTTCAGGTTTAGAGCCCTCACTCCAGGAAGGACATTGAGGGGCTGGTGTATGTCCAGAGAAGGGCAGCAAAGATGGTGAATGGTCTGGAGAACAGGTCTGGTGAACAGCAGCTGAGGGACCTGGGGTTGTTTAGTTTGGAGAAAAGGAAGATGAGGGGAGACCTTCCAGCTCTCTACAACTGCCTGAAAGGAAATTAGAGTGAGGTGGGGATAGGTCTCTTCTCCCTAGTAATAAGTCATAGAAGAAATGGCCTCAAGCTGAACTAGGGAAGTTAATCCATCTCTTGATAAAAAAACCCAAACAAAAAAAAAAAAATTCATCTGATAAAGTTTGTGTACCAAAAAACTGCAGAACCATCATAAATAGATGAGGTGAGGTGTTGAGCAACCTGGTCTAATGTAAGGTGTCCCTATCCATGGTGGAGTGGTTTATAACTAGGTCATAGAATCATAGAATCAGTCAGGGTTGGAAGGGGCCACAAGGATCATCTAGTTCCAACCCCCCTGCCATGTCCAGGGACACCCTACCCTAGATCAGGCTGGACAGAGCCTCATCCTGCCTGGCCTTAAACACCTCCAGGGATGTGGCCTCAACCATCTCCCTGGGCAACCCATTCCAGGCTCTCACCACTCTCATGCTGAAGACCTTCCTCCTCACAGCCAGTCTGAATCTGCCCACCTCCAGCTTTGCTCCATTACCCCTAGTCCTGTCATTACTTGACAGCATAAAATGTCACTCCCCAGTTTTTTTGGAGGCCCCCTTCAGATACTGGAAGGTGGTCACCTGGGAACCTCCTATTCTCTAAACTGGACAGCCCCAACTCTTTCAGTCTGTCCTCATAGCAGAGGTGCTGCAGCACTCTGATTATTCTCGTGGCCCTTCTTTGGACACACTCCAGCATATCCACATCCCTCTTGTAATAGGGGCTCCAAAACTGGAAGTAATACTCCAGGTAGTATCTCACCAGAGAAGAGTAGAGGGGGAGAATCACCTCCCCCGACCTGCTGGCCACACTTCTCCTGATGCAGCCCAGGCTCTGGTTGGCTTTCTGGGCTGCAGGTGCACACTGCTGGCTCTTGTTGAGTTTCTCATCCACCAGCACCCCCAAGTCCATCTCCACAGGGCTTCTCTCCTGCCAGTCACTGCCCAGCCTGGATTTGTGCTTGGGATTGCCTCATCCCAGATGCAGGACCTTACACTTGGTCTTGTTGAACCTCATGAGGTTGGCTTTTGCCCACCTCTCCAGCCTTTCCAGGTCCCTCTGCCCTCCAGCATGTCTGCTGCACCACAAAGTTGATCTTTGAGTTTCTTTCCAACACAAACCAGTGTATGTTTCTACGAAACATCATAATTAAGGCAATATTAAAAACTGAAGGAATTGCTAATGCTCTCCATTTTAAGCTCTCTGTTTTGTATCTCTCCATCCTGACCATTGCCCTCCAAAAATATAATTTAAATTGCTCTCAATTCACCTCCTGCATCAAAGGAGTAATAAGAAACTCATTTTCTACCTACAGAAAGATAAATCCAATAATCCACCTAAACAGCAGAAGTTTGGTTTTTATTAGACCTTTCCAAAACTGAATCACACTGGATAAATAGTGGATGCACTGCAGATGTGAAACCCGTTGCTTTCTGCCTGTGTTTTTGTGCATTCTCTAATTCCCTCAAGTTATTAATAATAATTTCCAAGCCATAACCTGTCTATGGTTGTAGGAAAAAAAAAATTATGTCCTTTTAGTATTTTCCCCTTGAATAAACATCTGCCTACACTATATTAAGAATACTGTTGTTTCTATCATGAGAAGAATAAGCCAGTAATGTACTCAAAAATAATTTACTAAAAAAATATTAAAATGATAGGGCTTTGACAAGTCTTAAATGAAATATTTGACAGCAATATTGCAACTCTTCATGCCATGGCATTCTGAGCATTGTAGGCTTTGGATTTGCCAATAGACGCAGTGACAACTCACCTGGAGTCCTGTGTCCAGCTCTGTTCCTCCCACCACAATCACAGGATTGTTCTGGTTGGCAAAAACCTCCAAGACAATCAAGTCAAACCGTCAACCTAAGACCACCATTGCCATTAAACTGTGTCCCAAAATACAACATCCACATGTTTCTTGAACACCTCCAGGGATAGTGGCTCCTGTCCCAGGTCAGTAGCTTGTCCCAATACCTGGTGAAGAAGGATGTGGAACTGTTAGAGTCCACAGAGATGATCACAGGACCACAGAATGCCAGGGATTGGAAGGGACCCAAAGAGATCAAATCCAACCCCTCTGCAGAGCAGGACCATACAAGCTAGCTCAGGTCACAGAAGAATGCATCCAGACAGGCCTTGAAAGTCTCCAGAGAAGGAGACTCCACAGCCTCTCTGGGGAGACTGTTCCAGTGCTCTGTGATGCTTACAGTCAAGAAGTTCCTCCTCATGTTGAAGTGGAACCTCCTGTGCTGCAGCTTGCATCTATTGCTCCTTGTCCTATCCCAGGGAGCAAGTGAGAAGAGCCTGTCCCCTCCTCCTGACACCCATCCCTCAGATATTTATAAACATTTATTAAATCCTATTGCAGTCTTCTCCAGACTAGAAAGCCCCAGGTCCCTTAGCCTCTCCTCATCAGGCAGTGCTCCAGGTACTTAATCATCCTCGTAGCCTTTCACTGGACCTTCTCCAGCAGATCCCTGTCCCTCTTAAAGTGGGGAACCTGAAACTGAACAGTGTATTCAAGATGAGGTCTTACCAGGTCAGAGTAGAGAGGGAAGAGAACCTCCCTTGGTCTGCTGGACACACTCTTCTTTATACACCCCAAGATTCCATTGGTCTTCTTGGCCACAAGGGCACATTGCTGTGCCATGGATGTTCTCCACCAGCACTCCCAGGTCCCTCTCCACAGTGCTGCTCTCCAGCAGATCTCTTCCCAACATGTACTGGTTCAGATTATTATTCCTCCCTGTCCTGGAGCACTCCAAATTCCTTCCTTCTGCCCTGCTGTGGGTTTGAATGGGGAGGAGAAGAGGGCATGAAAAATACTTTCCCCACCCCCGCCCTGCAGGCTTGAAGGGGAACAGCAAAATTTGCCTTTCCACACGTGCTGATTCGTATGGAAGCCTGCACAGGTGAATTGGGCTGGTGGTTGGCTGGGACTTTCGGGCCCAGTATAAATTGGCAAATGGACACTTTGTCTCAAAAAGCATAAATAGAGCAAGAGAAAAGATGTGAAGTTTCCCACCTGGAAAGGTTCCCTACTTTGACAGAGCCCCCGCCTGGAGAGTTCTCATTTGGACCGTCTTGCCTTTTGGACAGTTCCTACCTTTTTGCATGGCTTTGGTTTTGCACTGTCCCTGGTTTTGGATGGTTCCCTCACTTCTGCACCCTTCTATGCAGTCATGCAAGCTTGGCAAGTCGTGAGGTCCATTTGAGAGAGCTGCTGGCGGCACCCAGACCTAGCTGCTCTGGGACCTTACTGCAGCTGACTTCCTGGCTAGGGGTTGATCCTAGCAGTTTGGGTCTTCCCTGCTGCTGCCAAAGCAGTGTGGCTTCCATGAATCTCCATCTTGTGGAAATCCTATTTTGAGATACCTTTGAGTTTGGTGGTCTTTGCCACACGCCTTGGACTTTGCCATTTTGGATCTGTGGTTGGATGCTGCTTTCAGTCAGAATCAGCTGAGCCACAGAGAATCCAGCAAGGGAGCATTGCCAAACACCTATCTCACCATCATGAGCCTGCTGTTCTCTTAATTCTCTGCTCAGCCTGATTAATAGTAGAGTAATGCTGTGTTTATAGCTTAGCCTTTTCCATTTTCTGGCTCCCTAAATCTCTAAATTTGTCTATAACATCCTTAGAAGATTTTCCTAATTGAATCTGGCCTGTAAATAAACCTAAAGATATTTCTGTATATCATTTGGGGTGGGGTTTCAGGGAAAGAAAAATAATTCTATTTTTACAATTCTTGACTTGGCCACATCAATTCCTTGCTTTCATGACACTCCCCTGGTGCAGGACTCTGTACTTGTCCTTGTTGAACCTCATTTGGTTCCTGTGTGACCAGCTCTCAGTCTGTCCAAGTCTCATTGGATGGCCTCACAGCCTTCATCTGTATCAGCCAAGCCTCCCAGTTTGGTGTCATGATCAGAGGACTGGAGAACTTCTGCTATGAAGACAGGCTGAGAGAGTTGGTGTCATTCAGCCTGGGCAAGAGAAGGCTTCAGGTAGACATTATAGCAGCCTTCTACAACTACCTGAAGGAAAGTTGTAGCCAGGTGGGTGTTGGTCTCTTCTCCCAGGCAACCAACAACAGAACAAGGGGACACAGTCTCAAGTTGTGCCAGGGGAGCTATAGGCTGGATATTGGGAGGAAGTTCTTCACACAGAGAGTGATTGGCATTGGAATGGACTGTCCAGGAAGGTGGTGGTGTCGCCATCCCTGGAGATGTTCAAGAAAAGACTGGATGAATTCTTAATGCCATGGTCTAGTTGATTGGATAGGGCTAGGTGATAGGTTGGACTGGATAATCTTGGAGGTCTCTTCCAACCTAGTTGATTCTATGATTCTAGTATCTGAAAGGAGCTCCAGGAGCGCTGGAGTGGGACTTTCAACAAAGGCATAGAGTGAAAGGATTAGGGGCAATGGCTTCAAAGTGGAAGAAGCTGGATTGAGATGAAGCATGAGGAAGAAATTCCTCCCCATAAGAGTGGTGAGGTACTGGAACAGGTTGTTTAGAGAAGTTGTTGAGGACACAGGCTGGAATTTTTGAAAACCATGTTGGGTGGGACCTTGAGCAGGTGGCTCTAGTAGAAAATGAAGTATGTTAGTAGGAGGTGTCCCTGCCTGTGACAGAGGGTTGGAACTAGTTGATCTTGAAGGCTCCTTCCAACCCAAACCATTCCAGGATTTTATATTAATCTGAATTAATTACTGTGAGAAGTGAAGCTTTTCAGATGCTGTAGCAAACACCTGCCACAGTTCTATAAAGTATAGGATCCTATTTATCATGGTTTATGGAATAAAATTCTACTTAGTACAAAATTTAGGTAAATAGTGGAAAATCTGAGGGAATATTAAAAAGCCCGCTGAGAATTAAATCATTTTATCAACAATCTGCTGGCTTGTCAAGCGCACAGGGTTGGCAGCAGAAATCTGTGTCTCGTAGCATCTCTTGTATGCAGACATTTAAATATCAGAAAAAAACAATCTGAGGATTGGAGCTCTTCAGTCAAGTAATAAGTGCATGGCTGGAGTTGAGGAGCAGACAAAGCAGATCTAGGTGAGACACCTTTAGCTTAAGCTGCCACTGGAGAGAGCATTTAAATAAGATTATAAAACAAAAAAAGAATAAAACCAAAGAAACAATTTGCTCAGCAGAAAACACAGTTAAGAAAACTACCAGATTTCAATAATAACATTGAAAAACTGATTGGAAGGACCTCGGGAGGTCTCAGGTATAAATCTGAGGTCAGATCACATTGTTCAGTCATGGGCCAGTTGCTTTTTCAACCCCTGAAGCGTGGAGACTGTGCAACCTCTCAAGGTGTCCTCACAGGGAAAATGGTCAGCAGTTTGTCTGCTGTCTCTCACCCTCTCATCATGCACCACTGAAGAAAAAAACCCGTTTCTTCCCTTCTTGATGCCCTTTGTGGTGACTGGAAGGATCACTACATTGAGGAATTAGTGATCCACAGCAGTTAGAATTGCAGGAACAATAATCATAGTATGGCTTAGGTTGGAAGGGACCTCAGAGATCATCTACTCCAACACTCCTGCCATGGGCAGGGATGCCTCTCAACTCAGTTGACCAATGCCTCATCCAACCTGGCCTTAAACATCTTCAGGGAGGGGAAATACACAACCTTCCTGGTTAACCTGTTCCAGTCTAACTGTAAAGAATTTCTTCCTAATTATTTTTTTTCTTTCTATTTTTTTTTCTTCCTGATTATTGTGGGTTTTTTTCCCATTTTTTTTTCCTTCCTAATGATTTTTTTCCTACCAATTTGTTCTTTTCTTCCTGACTTTTTTTTTTTTCTACATCTTATTTGTTACATGTTTGTTTTACTGATCTTATAATAGAATTGTTGTGGTTGGAAAAAGCCTCTAAGATCATCAAGTTCAACTGTCAATCCAACACCACTATGGCCATTAACCTATGTCCCCAGGTGCCATGTTATAGAATCATGGAATGGTTTAGGTTAGAAGAGACCTCAAAGATCATCTAGTTCCAACCCCCTGCCACAGGCAGGGACACCTCCCACTAGAACAGGTTGCTCAAGGTGTCATTCAACCTGGCCTTGAACACCTCCAGGGAGGGAGCAGCCACAACCTCCCTGGGCAACCTATTCCAGTATTTCACCACCCTCACTGCAATGAACTTCCTCCTAACATCCCGTTTAAATCTCCCCTCCACCAGAACACCTTCAGGGATGGTGTGAATCCACCACCTCCCTGGGCAGCCTGTTCCTGTGCCTGAACTGCTGAAGATCCAAGAGCTACAGCAATATATCAGCAGATGAGGATGTAAGTCTATTACTTTAGGTACATCTTTGTCTGCTGGCAATACGGTGACAAACGAACAGGAATTTAGCTTCTGAGAGTTCAATAAGCTGGTGTTGTACTGACACTGCAAACTGCTTACCACCAAAACCCTCTACATCTATCACCCAGCCTTTGCCTGCTTCTCATTCTCCTGACATGGAAACCTGCAGCCCTTTGTGAGTCATTTATCACACTTATTAAAATGTTCCATTCTGGATTAGAATAGCAATTCACTATTTGACTTCAGAATGCTGCCCAAGGGCTTCTTCTCTATGGCAGGAAACTCAAAGTCTTTATTGAAACAGTGGTTTGGTCTTCGAATAAATGAGTCTTCACAGAGGCATCGTGCTTTCAATTGTGAAAAATGATGCTGGCATCTCAAAGCTGGCACTGGTGCCCAATATTTATGCAAATCCTCTTACTTGTTACTGCATTTAAATCTGCCCTAAATACTTCACACTTAATATTTGAACAAGTAGATGTCAATTGGATTATGCAGAAAAATGGAAGGAAGGAGTGGATTTCTGCTTCCCAAACTGTAAACAGGAGTCCAGTCCTGGTGATTGAACTCGATAGCCTTGGAGGTCTATTCCAACTGAAACAATTCTATGATTCTATGATTCCATAATTTCTGATTCCATGATTCCGTCATTTATGATTCTATGACCCTATGATCCCACCATTCTATGATTCAATGATTCATGCATTCCACAATTCTATGATTCCTTTATTCTACCACTGTATAACATAGATGATCTCTTAAATACAATCCAAAAGGATATTATTTCTTCACTAAAACCAGACATAATCATAAATATTTTTTTAATGATTATTTGCCTAAAAACTTTGATCTTGTTATTTCTAAACCCAAAACCTCATTTAGAACAAAGAAAACCCATCAAAGAGATTCTGGATAGTGTCCAAAAGTGAGTGATTTATTTTACAAATCATAGAATCACAGAATCAAAAAATTGTAGGGTTTGAAAGTGACCTCTGGAGATCACTGAATTCAACCCCCTTGCTAAAGATCAGGTTTGAGTCACTCACTCCAAGAAGGATATTGGGGGCCTGAAGCAGGTCCAGAGGAGGGCAACAAAGCTGGTGAAGAGTCTAGAGAACAGGTCTGGTGAGGAACAGGTGAGGGAACTGCGGTTGTTCAGCCTGAAGAAAAGGAGGCTGAGGGGAGAACTCAATGTTCTCTGCAACTCCCTGAAAGGAGATTTGAGCCTGGTTGGGGGTTGGACTTCTCTCCCCAGTATCAGAGGATGGAACAGCAGGAATGTCCTGAAAGTGGACTGGGGAGGTTTAGTTTGGATATTAGGAAAATTTTCTTTGCTGCAATAGTCAGGCTTTGAAACAGGATGCCCTGGGAAGTGGTGGAGTCAGCATCCCTGGAGGTGTTTGAGAAATGTGTTTACATGGCACCTGGGGACATGGTTGAGTGGGCACAGTGGTGTTGGGTTGATAATTGTACTTGATGATCTTAGAGGTCTTTTCCAACCAAACAATTCTGTGATTCTATGAGAAGGAGTTTGTCTTTAGAATAGACAGGGAATCCCAGGCTGGCCAAGTTATGACTGCTATATTGTAAACCCAAGCTTCCTAACTGTGCTAAAATATTCTATTGCAGCTCCCTGTCTTTATAATTTTTTTCCCCTCTAATTTTTCATCTAATCTAAATTTTATTTATTTGCCTCATTCATCCACTTGATTTCAAGGTCAGGAATTGATCTGGTTGTGATAAGAACACTTCACACTTAACCTCTAACCATGTATTACTTCTTCTAGCTATGCAAAGAGAAGGCATTTTCTGCTTTTAACACAAGCTTAGGGAGTTGTTTTCCTTTTTAATTTCACTCTGGGTTACATCTGACCTTGTTATTGGTGTTTCATTTTATCTTTGAAGATCCTTTATACTTTATTCTTTTTTTTTTCTCTCTCTTCACAGCTGAATGTTCATAATTTGGTATCCTCTTGTGAAAAGATTGAATTGATGATCGTTTTTCCTTTTATTCAGCTTCCAGAAAGTGAGGTGTTTTTTTTTCAAGCAGTCTAATTATGGTTCTACTGGTAAGCTGACGTGTTAAATTATTTCTTCAAACTCTTTTAAAGAATGTTTATTCTTGGTCACAGATGTCATAGATTCATGGAATAGTTTGGTTTGGAAGAGACCTTAGAGATCACTCCCCTGCCATGAGCAGAGACATCTTCCATTAAAACAGATTCCTCAAAGCCTCCATGCTACCTGTCCTTGAACGCCTTCAGGTAGAGGCTATCCACAACCTTCCTAGGCAATCTGTTCCAGTTTCTTCCTACACTCACTGGAAAGAAGTGGGTAGGAAAAATTTTGTCAGACCCATTTTTCCTAGAGCAAAATGAAGCTCTGGTAAAATTCCAGTGCTCCACATAAATGTATACACTTTGTAATAAGTTTTGGGAGAAAATAAACTTAATGACAGTAAAATCATAGAAAATAGAATACATTGAGTTGAATGGTACCTTAAATTTCCAACCCTTGCTGCCAATGGCAAGGACACATTCCACTAGACCAGGTTGCTCAGGGCCTCATCCAACCTGGCCTGGAACATCTCCAGAGAGGAGGCATCCACAATCTGCCTGGGCAACTTGTTCCAGTGTCCCACCACCTTCACTCTTAAGAATTTCTTCCAGTCTAAATTTCCCGTTCTCAAGCTTAAGTCTGTTCCCATTCATCCTATAGCTACTGGCTGGAGAGTAGCCCTGCAGAGAGGGACTTGGAGATGCTAGTGAATGAGAAGCTCAACATGAGTCAGCAGTGTGCACTTGCAGCCCAGAAAGCCAACCAGATCCTGGGCTCCATCAGAAGTGTGGCCAGCAGGTTGAGGGAGGTGATTCTCCCCCTCAACTCTGCCTTGGTGAGACCCCACCTGGAGTACTGTCTCCAGTTTTGGAGCCCCTATTACAAGAGGGATGTGGACATGCTGGAGTGTGTCCAGAGAAGGTCCATGAGGATGATCAGAGTGCTGCAGCACCTCTGCTATGAGGACAGACTGAAAGAGTTGGAGCGGTTCAGTCTGGAGAAGGTGACCTTCTTGTGGCCTTCCAGTATCTGAAGGGGGCCTACAGAAAAGCTGGGGAGGTACTTTTTTAGGCTATCAGGTAGTGACAGGACTAGGGGTAATGGAGCAAAGCTGGAGGTGGGGAGATTCAGATTGCATGTGAGGAGGAAGTTCTTCACCATGAGAGCGGTGAGAGCCTGGAATGGGCTGCCCAGGGCAGTGGTTCAGGTCACCTCCCTGGAGGTGTTTAAGGCCAGGCTGGATGAGGCTGTGTCCAGCCTAATCTAGGGTAGGGTGTCCATGGGCATGGCAGGGGGGTTGGAACTAGATGATCCTTGTGGTCCCTTCCAAGCCTGAATGATTCTATGATTCTATAAATCCTTGTCAAAACTCTCTCTCCAGCTTTCTTGTAGCTTTCTTCAGGTACTGGAAAGCTGCTTTAAGGTCTCTCTGGAGCCTTCTTTTCTTCAAGCTGAACAGTCTCATCGCATTGCTCAGATGAGGTTGCTTAGAGTCCCACCAAGCCTGATCTTGAATGTCTCTAGGGATAGGACATGTATCTAAGATCCATGGTTTTGAAATTGAAGAATCGTGCTTTGAAATTATCTTCCAAATATTCTGTCTAATACAGTCTTGATAATTTTAAACCGACACATGTGAAAAGAACCAAAGATGCTGGATGGTTTAACTGGAGAAGGAATCACAGAATCACAGAATGGTAGGGGTTGGAAGGGACATCCAGAGACCATTGAGTCCAAAGCCCCTGCCAAGGAGCTGTCTCCTAGACAAGGTCACACAGGAACATGTCCAAGTGAGTTTGGAATGACCCCAGAGGAGACTCTATGGCCTCTCTGGGCAGCTTGCTCCAGTGCTCTGCCACCCTTAATTTAAACAGTGTTTTCTCATGTTTAGATGTAACTTCTGATGTTCCAGTTTGTGCCCATTATCTGTTGTCCTGTCACTGGACACCACTGAAAAAAAGGGACAGTTCCCATTTTCCTGACACCCCTTAATTACTGATCAGGACTGATGAGATTCCTCCATCAGTCCCCTCTTTTCCAGAATAAAAAGCCCCACTTCTCTCAGTATTACCTCATTAGAGAGACATTCCAGTCCTTTCAGCATCTTTGCAGCTCTTTGCTGTACCCTGTCCAGCAAATCCCTGTCCTTCTTGCACTGGGCAGCCCAGAACTGGATACAATACTCCAGATGTGGCTTCAACAGGGCAGAGTAGAAGGTCTGGAGAACCTTTCTCATGCTGGTGGCTGCACTCTTCTTAATGCATCCCAGGATCTTATTGGATGTATTGGCTAGAAGGAGACATTGCTGGCTCATGGTGAACACAAGGTCTTTTTTCCCTAGATGATGGTCATTTAGAATCTTGCTGTAAATCAGTCTTAAAATAAATGTTGAAGCCTGAAATTCCTTTGTTTGAATGAGATTTTTATTCTTTACACAGTTACATTCCAATCGACTCTGACTCCTTTACTTTCACTTGGGTTTTTTTGCCAGCTACTTATCATCATCTCAGGTCATCAAATGCTTAATTAGATATCTTGGCTTTCTTTGTAAAACAAATAACTACTGATGGCTATAAAGGACAGCTGTAGGACCTCTCTTATTTATCATCCCCAGCAGAGCCATGCATACTATAATGAACACTTCACCATAATGAATGCTTCAACTCTTGAAATTAAAACCAGCAAAGAGGTTACCAAGATGAAATTGTTTTTTTTTTTTTTCCCCAATGCTTTATGCTTTCTCTTCTTGCAGAGCTCATTTTAGATGAGGAATCAGCCTTTTCCTTGCTTCCTAGCCTTGGTTAGATGCGCCATTTAACAGCTCATCTCAAAAAAAATACATCTTTATATAGTGTGAGGGGCTCATTAAAAGTGGATTTGTCTGAGACTTTTCTTCTAAGTCTCACAATACAGGACCTCATTTAAATTGAAATTCATGCCACCTTCTTCCCAAACTCCTTTCCAAGACATGGTACCATCTAATGAATGATTTTTTTTTTTTTTTAAAGGGTAGTCTTACCATTTTTAGCATCTAATAGGCCTACATTCTGAAACAAGGAAGAAACTGAAATAACTTTCTTCCCAGCACACAGACTGCAACAGATATCACTGTCTCTTCCCTTCCACCCTCACTTTTATAACATCCCTGCTTTTTATATTGAAAGTATCTGCCAAAAAGATCTCTCTCTCAGTGACAGTGTAAAGGAAACGTGATTAAAGGAGGTTCTAATGAATATCTTCCCCTCCCTGCCCCTGTTATTTTATTTCAGATTTATATTTTCTATATTTTCTCCTTCTATCCAGGCATCCTTTCAACTGTCCAATAATGTTGCAGACATTCATAGAATCATAGAATAATTAAGGTTGGAGAATTCTAAGACAAGCAAGTCCAACCTTCTAGACCATGTCACACTCCTTATATTGGCATACCTGCTGATCCCTTTTTTGCCAAACCAATATTTACTGAAATAATCATGAGCATATAGAATCCTGCAATTGTTTTGGTTGGAAATGGCTGCTTCTTACAGGAACTGTTCTCCAGACCTTTCACCAGCCTCAGTACCCTTCTCTGAAAATGCTTCAGCTCCTAAATGTCCTTCTTGTAGTGAGGACCTCAGAACTGAACCCAGGACTCAAGGTGTGGCCTCGCCAGTGCCAAGTGTAGGGGACCAATCACTTTCCTGGTCCTGCTGGTCACATTGTGGCTGATCCGAGCCAAGATGCTGTTGGCCTTCTTGGCCACCTGATCATCCTCTTTCCTCCTTCTTTACCACAGATCTCTCTGCGAGGTTTTGAGTAGCTTTTGTATAAGCAAGGGGAAGTTTGTTCTGTTGCTACTGGTTGGGATGCATAGTTCTGAAACACTTGTGGAGATTTCTCTACTCTGTTCCAAACCTAGCTAATCAAGGAACTTAAATCCCAAGTATTACAAGATCTGCTTCATTATTATCCCCCACTTCTTGCTATCCACCACTGTGGAGGTAAGCTGATCTGCTTTCCTTCTTTGCAGCTCCCTGAGAGACATTTAGCAGATTATCTGTGTAAAATGGAATTTCTACCTCAGCACAGGAGGAAAAAAAACCAAAAACCAAAAAACCAAAACCAAACATACGAATTGCTCAAGCAGATGGATTTGTGGGAGGGAAGGAAAATCTGTCATCTTTCAAGTTCAGGAAGTAGGGACATGTTAATAAGTTCAGGGGGTAAGAATAGGGAATCACACAATTGTTTGTGTTGGAAATCACTTCTCAGACCATCAAGTCCAGCCTTCAATGTAAGACCACCAGGACCATTAAAGCATGTCCCAAAGTGCCATGTCCACATGTTTCTGCAACACCTTCAGGGTTGATGACTTCATCACTTCCTGGGAGCTATGAGACTTATGAACACTTGCATCGGAAGGGTTTGTGAAAATGGCTAAAAGCACATAATGGTGTGTTTTTATATAAGTGATATAAAAATGATTATGGATGGGAGGTGTAGTAGAGGCAGTATAATATTGAAGAATTTGAGTCCCTAACATCACAATTAATGAGAAACCAATAGATATAAAAAAAAAATATTGAAAACTCATATACCAAAAATGTTCTTAAAGGCTGGAACAGGCTGTCCAGGGAAGTGGTTGAATCCCTATGCCTGGAGTTGTTTGAAAGCCATCTAGATATGATGTGCAAAGATATGGTGCAGTAGTGGCTCTGGCAGAGTTAAATAATGGTTGGACTTACAGTCATAGAATCTTAGAATTACTTTGGTTGGAAAAGACTTCTAAAGTCACCACGTCTATACATCAAGCTAACACCATCACAGCCATTAAACTATGTCACAAAGTACCACATCCACACTTTTCTGTAACAACTCCAGGGACAGTGACTCGGCCACCTCCCTCAGCAACCTATAATGATCTTAGGAGTCTTTTGCAACCATGGTGATTTGGTGATTCGGTGATTTGGTGATTCAGTGATTTAAGCAAACACCTAAAGAAAAATGAGATGGAAAAATACAGCACCAAAAAAGATCACCTCGCATTTGTCTCCAGTTAAATAGCATAACATTTCCACTCAGCATTCAGTGCTCAAGGTACACCAGGAGACATTTTGGCTGGATACTAGGAAAAAAGGTCTTTCTTCCAAGACCAGTTACGCATTGGAACAGGCTGCCCAAGGAAAAGGCAAACTCATCATCCCTGGCCGTGCCCAAGAAACATACGAATGTGACACCTGGGGACATGGTTTAATGGCCACGATGGTGTTAGGTTGAAGGATGGAGTCGATGATTTTGGAGGCCTTTGCCAACAAAATAATTCTGTGCTTGTATGAAAAGAGAGCAAGAAGCAAGAATAAGGCTACAGTGTGCTTGTTGAGATGCTGAACCTAGAGGGAGTTTTCCAATTACTGTTCTTCAACTAATGTTCCTGTATTTCTATTACACATCTTTGAATAAAAAGGTCTGAGGCTATGACCTAGATATGGTGTCACAAAAATCACCTTATCTGTCCACCGCCTGTGTGCTCTCTTCTCTTCCAACAATTCTCAATTTATTTCTATTCCCCACAGCACAATTTTTACAGGGGTAGAGAACATCTCTCTGTTTCAGAACTGTCTGTGACACTGTTTGAAATAATCTCCAGGGAGATGGAAGCTGTGGATTTCAATTCCCTTAGAAATAGAAGCAACTGAAATGGAGTAAAAGAGAAATGTTATGAAAGGAAGTTACTCCTCACCTTCCTACTCTTTTAGAAGTAAATATTGTGTTTTCATTTTGGAGGGATCATTAAATCATAGAAGTGCTTCAGATGGAAAATACCTCTAAAGTAAGCAAGGCCAACTATCAAGTCAATACCACCATGGCCATTAAACCATGTCTCCAACGGCCATGTCCACATATTTATTGAACACCTCCAAGGATGGTGACTCCACCACCATCCTGGGCAGCCTGTTCCAATGTCTGACCGTTCTTGCAGTTGAGAAAGGATGTTATCTGCAACTTCCCTAGGCAACCTGTTACAGTGTCTCACCACCCTCAAGGACAAGAATTTCTTCCTTATGTCTCATCTCAATCCACCTTCTTCCAGTTTGAAGCCATTGCCCCTCATCCTGTCACTCCATGCTTTTGTTAAAAGTCCCTCTCCGTTTACCTGGAGAAACAGATTCAAACAGTTTTGACAGATTGCTCCCTAAATTGTTAGTCTAGTCTTTGGAATAGGTTGGCCAGGTAGGTGGTGGAGTCACAATCCCTGGAGGTGTTAAAAAAATGCATGGATGTGGAACTTGGGGACATGGCTTAATGGCCATGATGGACACTTGGACTGGATGATCTTAGAATTCTCCTCCACTGAAACAATTCTGTGATTCAATTAAATGTCAGTATAGTGCAGAACTACCCATATCTAGTGCCATAAAACCTTCCATCTGATCCATAATGGAGGTAATCCATCTAGAGTTATGTTAGAAACTTCTGGCGGCTTAATGAGCCCAGGAATTGCAACAGATGCAGCACTGTTTCAAAACCTCTTGAAAGGAAAATATCTCATAAATATATTTTTAATGACTTTTAGCTTGCTGGTAGCATCATGGGTTACTTCTGAATGCTCCCTTCTCTGGATTTGATATAGCAGGATATTGTCGATTGCATCCAAATTTGCTAGCAAATTTCACTGCATTTCCCTTTTCACAGGTCTCCACTGAAACATCAGCAATGGAAAAGTGCAGAATGCTATTTTTGTTCCCCAGGTATATTTGGATCAGCATTACTCAGATTAATAAACTTCTGAAAATACAGTGGCTGATTTGGGAGTAAAATGAATCCAAACATGTTTGGTCTTTCTTAAAATATAAATGTTTGGTTTAATAGCCTCTTGAATATGGATCCAGAGTTGAATAGTGGAATGCCAGCTTGGAAAGGATCACAAGGATCATCTGATCCAACTTTTGAGTGCACTTCAATAAATTTGCAGTTAGAATAGAATAGAATAGGCCAGATTGGAAGAGATCTCCAAGATCATCCAGTCCAACCTATCCAATCAACTATCCCATGGCACTAAGTGCTCCATCCAGTCCTTTCTTGAACACCTCCAGGGACAGTGACTCCGCCACCTCCCTGGGCAGCCCATTCCAATGCCAATCACCTCTCTGTGAAGAACTTCCTCCTAATATGCAGCCTATACTTACCCCAACACAAGTTGAGACTGTCCCCCCTCATTCTGTTGCTGGTTGCCTGGGACAGGTGACACTAAGTTGGAAGAGAGTGTTGATCTGCTTGAGGAATGGGCTGGATCAATGAGCTGAGGTCAATTATATGAGGCTCAATAAGGCCAAGGGCTGAGTCCTGCACCTAAGCCACAATTTCAGGCCATTTCCTCACATTCTATCACCTGGTATTAGAAAGAAGAGACCAACCTCCACCTTACTCTAATTTCGTTTCAGGAAATTGCAGAGAGCCATGAAGCCTCTCCTCGTGTGTGATCATGAGATAATGAGGAAGCCTGTCCTTGGCTCACATGGTTTGGGGAAAAACAACCTAGCACGGGCCTCTGGGCTTCATAGCATAGCAGTTGCATCCCACAGAGGGTAAAGAGATAGCAAAACATCTGGTTAGAAACTAACAAGCTATCATGAATATTAATGAATAGGACTGTGCTTAATTATGCCAACCAATTAGTATGCTTCTGATCAGCATGGACAGCATCCTGCAGAACTCATGTTACCAATCAGAATTGGGTGCGTTGCCTTGGCTGACAGGCTAAACACTATGAAAGAATCATCCTGTCGTTAATAAAGCTGAACAATACTCCAATCACATTGGTCATTCACATTGATTCCTTGCTCCTTTGTGTCACCCTCAGACTCCACTTCTCCAGACTAAACAGTCCCAATACTCTCAGCTGCTCCTCTGGCTTTGCTGCCCTCAACCTCAGTGTTGCTTCAGCCCCTCAAGTCCTTCTTGGAGTGGGCGGCCCCAAACTGAACCTTCTTCTAAGATTTCAAAATTTTTTCTTGGTATTTTCAGAAGATGGTGTTCTTTCAGAAGATTGCGTTCAGCCTCAATGATCTTAAATGTCTTTTCCAGTAAATAATTATGCTGACCTATGAAATTCCTGCTCTTCTGAATAAGCAAAGGAAGAATCTCTGATGCATGTAATGTTCAGGGTTTTTTTCTTTGTTTGTTTGTTTTTTTGTTTGTTTGTTTTGATTGTTTAGGTTTTGTTTGTTTGTTTTGGTTGCATCATTGTGGGTTTTTTATCCTCTTTTTTTTTTTTTTTTTTGGAGAGCAATGTATTCCTCATCCCAAAAGCACATCATGCCCAGAACCTGAGTTACCACATTATATACAATATTTTGACAGCCTGCTCTTGTTAAATGCCAATGAAGCATGAAGAGCACTAAGTTGAATGTTGAAGAAGGTTTCGAAGGAGACTCCTTTTGCTGCTTGGTATTCAAACCTTTGTTATCTGTCCTGTAGTCCAAAAATTACTTGTCTGTCTACTCTCTATGCTTGAAACATGAGCAGAGATATATTATAGACAAGGCATTCACAAGGAATGATAAAGCCATGAGCTCACCACTCCTCTCAAGTATGAGCAGCTTTCATGTCAGTATTTTTCATTTTCAGCACTTAATAAGGACTGGAAACAGATCAGTTTATTAAAATCCTGAAGTCTGTAAGTCGCAGACCATTTGTTAGCTTCTCACCACATCACAGAACTTGCTCTTTCAAAACATAAATCTAACTAAATAATTTTTTAAAAACTAAATATGTAGGGTCAAAAACTTAGTTGTAAGCAAAAGAATTCAGCAAATATCAATCTCTGCCTGGTAGTAGAAAACTTAAATGCCTTAAAATCTGTACAGTATTTTAGAAAGGTAAAGAAAAGTATTCACAGATTATATATGTGGTAACTAATGTGTTACCCTAAGGGCTGTGAATGACTTGCAAGAGATATTTTATCTTTTTTAATTAAAAAAAAAAAAAAAAGTTCTAAAAGAAGGAAGGGAAAGGGAAAGGGAAAAGGGGAAGAAGACAGAAAGACAAACAGGACAAGAAAAATATGACTGGAAAAAAAAAAGGCAAGACAGAAAGATGACAAAGACAGAAAGACACAAAAACCAGAAAGACAGAAACAAAAAATATTTAACATAACCCAGAAAAAATTCAAACTACAGTAATACCTCAGGTGGTGGAAACTATTCTTTGAATTCACAAGCTATTAATGCTTGTAGAACTCACAGACTCCAGAGCATGTATTATTTCCCTTTTTGTTAATATATCAATTAGAAGCTGCACAGAAACTCACAGTCAGCTTGCACTGCATCTTATAGACATCACCAGCACCAGTGCCTCAAAACTCACTCTGAAAAATCTCTTTGGAAAAACTCAGCTACGGAAGTCATCATCACAAGATCTAAGTAAAAGAGGATTAAAAAAAAAAAAAATTATGCTTCCTTCCATTAGAACTTTTTCCCTATACAAAGTCAGGGGAAAAAAGATAAAACAAGATTATTTGTCTTGCTAATAGAGGATACTGAACTTGAGATTTTTTTTTTCAGGAGTAAATGGGGCAAAAGAAACAGCTTTGTATTCTGCTGTATTTTTCACATATGGCAAGCAATAGAGTGTGGAAAGAGAGCAAAATTCATTACAAAAATTCGAGGAGATGTTTGCAAACATTTTTTTCCTTTTATAATTCACATACCTTCAATTATAAGTAAGAAAATTAACAGCTACTGCTCTCAATCTGGACATCTTCCAAATACTCTTTATCCCTATGGACCTATGTAAGCTACAGTTGATAATGTTCTCAGCACTCTGTTAACCTGTGCAGCTTATTTCCATGTGCAGTCACAGAATACCCACAGTGACTGTGCAGCTTATTTCCATGTACAGTTACTGAATATCTGCAGTGGGGGTTTGGAAGGGACCTCTGGAGGTCACCTAGTCCAACCCTATCCACTAAAGCAGGTTGCCCAGAATCACAATATCAAGGTGGGTTTGGGATCTCTTCAGACAATGAGACTCTGCAACCTTTCTGGGTAACCTGCTTCAGGGCTCTAGCACCCCCAAAGTAAAGAAGTTTCTCCTTAAGGTTGAATGAAACCTCCTGGTTTCTACTTTGTGTCCATTACCTCTTGTCCTGTCAGTGGGCACCTCTGGAAAGAGCCCAGTATCATTCTGATGACCTCCTCTCTGTAGTCATTGGTCATCATTAAGAAGATCTCTCAGACTGCTCTTCTCCAGGCTAAAAAGCCCCAGGTGTCTCAGTCTTTCCTCCTCACAGATATACTCCAGTCCCCTCAGCATCTTTGTAACCCACCATTTGGCTCTCTTCAGTGGTTCCCTGTCCCTTTTGAACTGAGGAGCCCAGAACTGGACACAATGCTCCAGGTGAGGCCTCATCAAGACAGAGTTGAGGGTGAGGAGAACCTCCCTTTACTGAAAATGTTTTATGGCAAAGATATGGAGTGGTGTGATAGTAGATTGTGAGGAAATCTCTAGACTGAAAAGAGCATCTGTTGAAAGCTCAGCTAAAAATCTTAAGCAGTCAATGAGTTCAGCAGAAGATAAGAGAGGAGACAAAGAGACAGAATAATGGAGGAATCTGAGTATGGAAGCTGAGTGAGGGGTGGCAAAAAAAATCGTCTGATGGAAAGGCATAGAATCCAGGAAAGTAGGAATATTTCATTGCAATGGATACTTTAGTGCCTACATTATCTCCTTCCACCCAGTCGTCTCTATCTGGATGGCACTTTATGAAATTACACATTTTTTTCTGCTTCCTCTTCTAGTCTGAGTGTTTCTGTCAGACAGGAGCTCAAATGAGACACCTACATCCAAGTGATCTAAAAAAGTAAATATATGGAAAAGTACTTTACAAAAGTCTCTAGTACACTCTATCTGCACTCTCTGAAATGTGTTATGAAATTTCCACTTCATGAATTTTGTGCTTTACCTTTCAGAAAGTCAAACACATGAAAAACAGGATGACCATAAGCCATCAATGTGCCCTTGTGCCCAAGAAAGCCAATGGCATTCTGAGGTGCATCAAGAAGAATGTGGCCAGCAGGTTGAGGAAGGTTCTCCTGCCCCTCTACTCTGCCCTGGTGAAGCCACATCTGGAGTATTTTGTCCATTTCTGGGCTCCTCAGTTCAAGATGGATGGAGAACTACTTCAAAGGGTACAACAAAGGACTACAAAGATGCTGAAAGGAGGTTTTTAGCCTGGAGAAGAGTAGGCTGAGGAGGGATCTCAACAATGCTAATCAATAATTAAGGGGTGGATGTCAAGAGGATGAGACCAGGTTTTTTTTCTGTGGCACCCAGTGACAGGGACAAGGGGTAAAGGGGACAGACTCATATCAGAAGTTCCATCTAAACATGAAGAGCAACTTCTGTAATTTAAGTGTGACAGAGCCCTGGAGCAGACTTCCCAGAAAGGTGGCAAACTCTCCATCTCTGGAGGCATTCCAAACCCACCTGGATGTGCTCCTGTATGACCTTCTCCTTGGCAGGGAATTTTGACTCAGTGATCTCCAAAAGACCCTTCCAAACCCTACCATTCTGTGATCCTGTGAATGATCACTTCAGTAAAGGGTGCATTCCTGCTGTGAATTGAAATCCTCTATTCTTATTTTTGTTATTGCCTCTCAAATTTTTAACTTAGAGTTTTGCTGTGCTTTGCCTTTGCCTGAAGAGGTCTTTTTAATTTTTTTTTTTTTCTGAGAAAAAAGGAACAAATTGCCCAGAGTGTTTGCGGATGCCCCCTTCACTGCAAGTGCTCAAGGCCAAGCTGGATGGGACCTTAAGCATCATGGTCTAGTAGGAAGTGTCCCTGTCCATAACAGAGAGATTAGAACTAGATGATCTTGAATGTCCCTTCTCATATCGTTCTGTGATTCTATGATCAACAAAGCTTCAGAGATCTTCTGCCTCTAAAGTGAACAATACATATTTCCCCATTATTAAATAAATAAATAAATTTTAAAATCAGTTAAGATCTTGCAAGCTCTTCATAAACAACTCTAAAAATAAACCATCAAGGGTTAAGAACTTAAATTTGTTTCGAAGTAGAAGGTGCTTGCAAATTCTGCTGAAAACAGACTTTGAGTCAACAGTTACGACTGGAACAGGTTGCCCAGAGAAGTTGTGGAGGCTTTAAGACTGAAAGTGTTGAAAGACAATTTGGCTGGGGTGTAAGCAAGCTGGTCAAGATACCATATGATCACCTCGTTATGGATGAGATATAACCTTTTATGGCACTAGTTACAAGTAGTACTGCACTGTGCTGAAAAATGGGGAGCAACATGGCAAAACTGGTAGAATCTCTTTCTCCAAATAGCTGGAGAGGGCTTTTGACAAAGGTCTGGAGTGACAGGAAGAGGGACAATGGCTTCAGACTGGAAGAAAGTGGATTGAGATGGACATAAGGAAGAAATCTTTGCCTAGGAGGGTGGTAAGACACAGGAATATGTTACTCAGGGAGGCTGTGGAGTCTTCAGATCTGGGGATATTGAAAACCAGGTTGGATGGGGCCTTGAGCAAGATGGCCTAACAGCAGGTGTCCCTGACCATGGCAGGTGGACTGGAACTAGATGATCTTGAATCACATAATCACAGAATGTTAGAGGTTGGAAGGGACCACCAGAGATCAAGTCCAACTCCTCTGCCAAAAGAAGGATCACCTAGGGTCGGTTTTGAAAGTCTCAGAGAAGGAGACTCCACAACCTCTCTAGGCAGCCTGTTCCAGGGCTCTGCCACCCCCACTGTAAAGAAGGTTCTGTTCATGTTGGTGTGAAGCCTTCTGTGTTCCAGTTTGTATCCATTGTTCCTTGTTGTCTTAATTGTGCACCGCCAAAAAGAGGTTGGCCCCCTCCACTTGAGAACCGCCCCTCAGATATTTATAGACAAGAAGGTCCCTTCCAACCCAAACTGTTGGGTTTCTGTGATTTCTCTTCTAAATGCAAACAAATTCCACCTTTGTAACATAAATACTGATAATTGTCTTTAGAATAGAACAGAATAGAAAACAATACAATACAATACAATACAATACAATACAATACAATACAATACAATACAATACAATACAATACAATAGACCAGAATAGACTAGCCTAGAATAGAATAGAATAGAACAGAACAGAACAGAACAGAACAGAACAGAATAAGCCAGGTTGGAAGAGATATCCAGTCCAGCCTATCACCCAGCCCTATCCAATGGCACTAAGTGCTCCATCCAGTCTTTTCTTGAACACCTTCAGGGACAGCGACTCCACCACCTCCCTGGGCAGCCCATTCCAGTGACAAATCGCTAGCCCTGTGAAGAACTTCTTTCTAATATATCTAATGTTAAATTTTAAGGAATTATTGCTACTCTTATTAGACATTCTAAGATGATTTACCATTCTTTACATTTTCTAGAGAGGAAAAAATGTAAAAGGAAAAAAAAAAAAAAAAAAAAAAAAAAAAGAGAGAAAATTTATCTTTTTAAAACGTAAACTCTCCCAGAGGATGGTTTAATTTCTTAGTGACATGCAAAGTCCAGTGTGCCGAATTTCTAAATTCTTGTTATAGCTGAGCCTTCCCAGAATTATTAATATGGAAATGCACGCACTTTGTCAGGAATAATATTGTCCTGTCCTAGCTGCTGTTCTAGCATATATAAACAACTTTTGAAGTCTGTCATTAGAACAAGATCTGGGAATAAACACTGAAAATAGGTTTATAGATGAAGTGTTGGGCAACTCAGTGATAGCTTCTAAAACCCATTTAGATCCAGAAATTACTTCAGTGGATCACACTGATCACACTGAAATACTCAGATTAAATTAGAGGGCAATTACTAACTGAATTACTGTCACAAAGAGTAAAAGCACTGACTTTTGAGAATTTATTATGTTGCAGCAGTGAGTAAACCACATGACAAGTTGTGGTTGTTTGGGTTTTTTTGGTTGGTTGGTTGGTTTTTTTGTTCTTGTTGCTGTTGCTGCTTTGGGAAAGAATCATGGTAATATAAAAATAATTAGAACTAGGTTTTATTCTCTAAGTAACAAGAACAAGAAATAGCAACAATCGAAAAAATCATGGAGTCTTGGTGGGCAAGAAATTCTCTATATGACAGCAGTGTGAACTTGTGGCCAAAAAGACCAATGGTACTCTGGGGTACATCAAGAAAAGTGTGGCCAGCAGGTCAAGGGAGGTTCTCCTCAACCTGTACTCTGCCCTGCTAAGACTACATCTGCAGTATTGTGTCCAGTCCTGACCTACTCACATCAGGAGAGAGCCCAACAGAAATTATGAAAACTTTAAATATCAGAAAGGCTGTCCAGTCTGGAAAAGAGACTGAGAGGGGATCTTAGTGATGTTTACAAATATCTGAAGGGTGGGTGTTAAGAAGAAGGGCCCAACCTGCTTTCACGGTGTCCTTGTCCTTACAAGGAGCAGTGGAGAACGCAAGAAGTTTCACCTTGACATGGGAAAACATCTTTATTGTGAGGGTGCTGGATCCCTGGAACAGGCTGTGCAGAGAGGTTGTGGAGTCTCCTTCTCTAGAGAAATTCAAGCCCTATCTGGACATGTTCCTCTGTGAACAATCCCAGGTGATCCTGTTTTGGTGTGGGGATTGCTCTCAATGATCTTCAGTGGTTCCTTCCAAGCTCTGTATTCTGTGATTCCATGAAACGCATTTAAAGGCAAACTATTGTTGTGATACCAGATTTTAAATACCTACCTTCAGTAGTTCAACAGACATTCATAGTAGCTGTGGAAAAAAAACCCAAAAGCACAAAAAAATTAATGGGAGATGGGAATAACATACTTGAACCTAAAAAAATTGCTGCAGAAAATTGTGCCAGCGGAGGTTGAGGTTGGATATTAGGAAAAATTTCTTTCCTGAAGAAGTGGCTTCTTGGAACAGGCTGCCTAGGGAGCTTGTGCATCCCCAGAGGCTTTCATAAAAATGTGTGGACGTGACACTTGAGGACACAGTTTAGCTGCCACAGTGGCACTGATGATCCTACAGGTCTTTTCCAGCTGAAACAATTGTATGATTCCCTGATTTTAAAATGCCTCTGTCTCCTGACTCAAGTATAAGATAACAAATTACATGCAAAGAGAGCAAACATTAGCCAAAGTGAATGAATTTGGTGCAGTAATATAACCACAAATAGACCAGTATGATTTTTTTTTTTTGCTTATATTATGAAGAGCTAATATTAATTGTGTTCAATAATGCATGTTTGCTTTTTGCTGCTATCACATCAAGAGGTACTTCTACGGGATGAAGTGGTGAAGTTAGTTTTGCTTTCCAGAGGAAAAGAGTGGCAAGTGAGAACCACAGAATTATGGTAGGGGTTGTAAGGAACCTCTGGAAATTGAGTCCAACCCTCCTGTCAAGGCAGGTTCACCTAGAGAAGGTTGCACAGGAGCATGTACAGGTGGGCTTTGGATGTCTCTAGAGATGGAGACTCCACCTCTCTGGGCAGCCTTGCTCCAGTGTTTCACCATCCTTAATCTAAAGAATTCAGACTTCATTTAAAACTGGACAAACTGGAATACAGCTGAAAGCCTTGGGAGAGGAGGGAGGATATTCAAAGTTCTCAGTTTCAAATTTCATTCCTAAATCATGAGCAGTTGTATTGTGCTTTAAACAAATCTTCTACCAGCACAGATTTTATCTCCTGCCATTTTCGTTTGACAGTGTTCCACAAGCACTTTCCTCCATTTTGCCTAATACTCCATCATTTTAGGCTGGATATCATTTATTTATAAAACTAGAAAATCATATCCTAAGGCAATGCACTGCAGGAACCTTTCATGTTTAAATGACAGCTATTGAAGGAACAAGACATGCTACAAAAAAAAAAAAATAATGTGAGTGAATAAGAGCCTCCATTAGAAGAATGCATTAAACTGATGCATTACCAAGTCTCTTTGATGTTCTGTATCATTTATCAACAACATTAAGAATATGAATTTTTTATTCAGAGTGACTGGTTTATTAAGTCTCTTTCTTAACATGATTCACATAAAATAATAGAAGATGAAAATAATAATGCTGCTCTTTAAAAGAAAAAAATAAATTGGTATTTTGTTGGAATAAAATAAACATAATGTTTCTTCTAAGTTAGACTGCTAATTAGTCTGGTAGTTAGGCTGGTACCTGGCCTGCTGATTGGGCTGGTAGATGTACTAGAAGTTGGCCTGGAAGTTGGCCCAGAAGTTGCCCAGGTAGTTGGTCTAGAAGTTGAGATTAACAAACATTAACAGAATAAAAGCTGACTTTGTAGCACAGGAAGGAATATATTTTTCCAAAGCAGAGCTTATCTCTGTTTTGGGAAGATGAAATACATCTCACATCCAAGAAAAAGCAAACAGAGCAGTAAGAAACGATTTACTAATGACAGAAGCATTCCAAGAAAAGGAAACAGATTTTAAACCATTCTCTAACTCTATGGAAAGTCCTTTTCAAACTAAACCATTTCAGGATTCTGTGATTTCCATAAATAGTAAAGACTGACATCTAATAAAGAAAAGACCTTTAAAATCATTAAGTGAAACCATTCTTTAAGTCTACCAAGTGTGGGGTTAAACCATGTCCCTCTTCTCTGCCTGTTTGGAACACCTCCAGGGATGGGGATACAACCACCTCCCTGCGGAGCCCATTCCAGTCTTTGAGAACCTTTTCGGTCAAGAAGATTCTTTTAACATCCAACCTAAACCTCCCCTGGTGCAATTTCAGACTGTTCCTCTTGTTCTGTCATTTGTAGCATGTGACAAGAGAAAAATCCCTACCTGAATCTGACCTTCTTTCAGGGAGTTGTGGTGAGCAATGAGGTCTCCTTCTGAAGACTAAACAATGCTACTACCCTCAGCTCTTCCTTATAGGACTTGAGTTCCAGGCCCTTCACAGGATCACAGGATATTAGCAGTTGGAAGGGTCTCAAAGAGATCATCGAGTCCAACCCTTCTGTCAGAGTAGGACCACACAATCTAGCTCAGGTCACAGAGGAATGCATCCAGAAAGGCCTTGAAAGTCTCCAGAGAAGAAGACTCCACAACCTCTCTGGGGAGCCTGTTCCAGTGCTCTGTGACCCTTACAGTCTAGAAGTTCCTCCTCATGTTGAGGCAGAACTTCCTGTGCTGCAGCTTGCATCTATTGCTCCTTGTCCTATTCCAGGGAGCAAGAGAGAAGAGCGTGTCCTCTTCCCTCCTGACCAGATCTCAGATGTTTATCATCATTGACCAAATCCCCTCTTGATCTTCTCCAGACTAAAAGCCCCAGGTCTCTCAGCCTCTCCTCATCAGGCAGTGCTCCAGTCCCCTAACCATCCTCATAGCCTTCCCTTGGACTCTCTCAAGCAGATCCCTGTCCCTCTTAAACTGAGGAGCCCAAAGCTGAACTCAGTACTTCACCAGTTAGTTGTCTATTCATCAAACCAGAAAAGTCTATTATATGACATGGTTTAATGGTCATGGGGGTGTTGGTGAATGATTGGACTTGATGATGTTAGAGGTCTTTTCCAAACAAAACCGTTCTATGATTCTATATTTCGTATCAGTAATCCTCTCTTTTACCTGATTTTTAGGAACAATTAAGGTAATTATCTGCATTTTCAGACATTTAAGCAATGCCACCTGTGCCTGCAGACAATTTTATGAGGAAAAATAAAACAATTACTTCAAAGAATGAAGAGAATGTTGCTCAGAGAGAGTATACATTATTTATTTTGTTAAGAATGAATCATGATTCGTATGCAATAAAAAGAAAGGAAGCCCACCAATTTCTACAGAGTGCACAGGCTCTCTGTACAGTGGGCAGGAAAATTCATTATCTAAGGTGTCTGAGCAAAACCAGGGGGAATTAATGATCTGCTCTGTTCAAGAATGTCTCAAAAACAATACCATCTGGTATTAAGCAGAATACCAGCCAAGAGCTGGTCGCAAAATAGGTTTGACAATCTTGACATAACGACTACTTCCTCTCAGTGCCAATTACACTCTCTTTGCCAGTTCAAAAGTGTCTCTTTCCAAGAATGGCAACAAGTCCCTGCTGGCATCTGAAACACCACCTGATCTTTACACCTTGGAGATTCAAGTAAAACCACTTCCGCAAAGCACTAAACAGAAATTACAGAATCATCTGGACAAACACATCAAGTACTGAATTGTGGTTCATTAGTTTGTGTAGTTCTGAGCTGACAGGATGAGAGAAAAAGGCTCAAACTGGAAAATGTTGGATGGACATGAGACATGAGGAAGAAATTCTTGCCAATGAGGGTGGTGATGGCACTGAGACAGGCTGCCCAGAGAAGCTGTGGAGGCTGCAACTCTGGCAATGTTGAAAGCAATGTTGGATGGGACCTTGAGCAACCTGGCCTGGGAGGTGTTCCTGTCCATGGCAGCAGGTTGGAGCTATATGATCTTGAAGGTGTCTTCCAAGCCAAAACAGTCTGTAATTCAATGATTTTTAGAAATTATAAGGACCAAATAAGGAAAAGACCTTTAAAATCATCAACACAAACCATTCTCTAACTCTACCAAGTCTGGGGCTAAACCATGTCCCTCAGCAACGCATCTCTGTCTCTTTGGAACACCTGTAGGGGTGGGGTTTCAAACACCTCTCTGTGCAGCCACTCACAGTCTTTAAGAACTCTTTCAGTCAAGAAGGTTCTTCTAACATCCAACTTATACCTCCCCTGGCGAAAATTGAGGCCATTTCCTCTTGTCCAGCTGTTAGTTACTTGGGAGAAGAGGCCAACACCTTCCAACTCCAACTTCCTCTTGGAGAGCTGCAGAGAGCAATGAGGTCTTCCCTCAGCCTACTTTTCTCCAGACTAAATAACCCCAGTTGCCTCAGCTGCTCCCCACTAGACCTGTCCTTGCGACCATTCACCAGCTTTGTTACCCTCCTCTGGACATGCTTCAGTCCTTCAGTATTTTTCTTGGTGCAAGATCTCCAAAACTGAATCCAGGACTCAAGGTGTGGCCTTCCCAGTGCTGAGTGTAGAGGCACAATCACCTCCCTGGTCCAGACTCTCGCACTATTTCTGCTGCAGACCAGGATGCTCTTGCCCATTTTGGCCACCTGGCCACATGCTTACTCATCTTCACCTACTGTCAGCTAACACCTACAGGTCTGCCTCTGCTAGGTAGTTTCCAGCCACTCTGCCTGAAGCCTGGAACATTCAGGGCTTGTTGTGTTCCAAGTGTGGGACCCAGCAACTGGCCTTATTAAACTTCTTACAACTGACCTCAGCTCATTGGCTCAACACATCCAGATTTCTCTGCAGAGTCTTCCTACCCTCCAGCAGATCAACACTCCCACTTAGTTTCGTATCATTTGCAAACTTACTGAGTGAAAATTAATCCCTTCACCCAGATCACTGATAAAGATGTCAAAAAGAACTGGCCCCAGCACTGAGCCCTGGGGAACACCACTTGTAACTGGCTGCTAACTGGATTTAACTCCATTCATCGTTATTCGCTGGGCTTCTCCAATCAGCCAGTTTTTAACCCAGTGAAGAGTACACCAGTCTGAGCCATGAGTCACCAGCTTCTCAAGCAGAATGCTGTGGGCTATACTGTCAAATGCTTTACTAAAGTCCATGTACAAAAAATCCATGCCAATTAATAACAAAAAGAAAATATTCTTAAAATTTGAGTATATAGAAAAATTGAAATTATACTTGCATCACATTCCAAATGATTCTATATAAGGCCAGTTGTATCCTTGCTCTTTTTCATTATCTGCTTGAAGACCAAAGTGTGTCATCAATAAATCTACCAGAGTAGAAGTAGGAAAGAGTAAGAGGATATCAGCATGGTTGTGCTTAACTAAATTAGAGACAAGTAAGAATAAACATCTCCATCACCTGTAAACATCTCTGTAACCTACAAACATCACTGTAACAGCTTCTCCTCACAGGCTTTTGATAGAAAACTAAAAACAGTCCAGGCAAAACATATCTGAAGCTTTAAAAAGGAGTTAGGAATGAAAAAAAAATAATAATAAAAAAGAAAGAGAGAAAGAAAAAAGAACATAAAAAGAAAAAAGAACACAAAATCTGATTTGTGACCTTTGATCTGACTTTCAGACCTGAACTGTCAAGCAGAGCTTATTAAAATGTTACTTTGGGTGCTGCAGGAGCACTGAATCAGCAAACTAAGAGTACTAAGCCCTACAGAGGGCTTGCATATTTAAAAATGCATTTAAAAATTGATGTCATTATTTATATTCCACAGATGATCTGTTTAGTTAGAGGTTGCTGGATGTGAATTTTCAGTTATTTCTGTCAAACACAACATTAAATGCATCCAGCAACCATGAGTTCTTATTGCTTCTACTCAGATTCTCCTGCCTGTTTTCCTATGATTTCACAGATTCATAGAATGGTTCAGATTGGAAGGGACCCTCAAGACCATCTTGTTCCAACCACCCTGCCATTTGCAGGGATACCTTCCACTAGACCAGATTGCTCAAGGTTCCATCTAACCTGGCCGTGAAGGAGGTGTAGAGATGATTTAGGAAAAAAATAATAAATGATAAATAATGGTTAATTGAGAATGAACACTCAGTTTCCAAGCAGCTATTAAGATGAAACATTAGCAAAACATGGAGTGTTGATGGAATTTATTGACATTTGATGATATATTCAGAGAGAAGATTGTTCAAATATTTCATCCCAGTTCTTAACCTCATACCTCACCCACTACTCCAATTAAATTATGAATATTATTTTAATTTGACCTTTCTCAATGTTTGCAGGTAAAAGTCAATTGCTGCTGACGCATTCCAAAATGAGGTCTTGCTTAACAGCAGTAAAGAGAAAAAAATAGCAGAGCCATAGAACAGTTTCAGTTAGAAGGTACCTTCAAGATGATTCAAGTTGTGGTTGGACTCAATGATCTCTATAGGTGACTTCCACCCCCTAATGCTTTGTGATTCTGTAACCATGTAGTTCCAACTCCCCTGCCACAGACAGGGACACCTTTCACTAGAGCAGATGCTCAGGTATCCATCCAACTTGGCCTTGAACATACACCCAGGGAGCAGGCATCCACAACCTCCCTGAGCAAACAGTTCCAGTGCCTCACCACCTTCACTGTAAAGAATTTCTTCCTAATCTCCAACCTAAATCCCCCCTCTTTCAGCTCAAAGCCATTCCCCCTCATCCTATCACTACAAGTCCTTGTAAAAAGTCCTTCCCTGCCTTTCTTGCGAGCTCCCTTCAGGTAATGGAAGGCCACCAGAAGGCCTCCCCGGAGCCAAAGTTCAACCATGCTTTACAGCTCTATGTAAAATCCCCAAAATGTAAATTCAATCTATCTACATTAATATTCCACCTGGGTCGGTGCAATCCCAAGCATAAATCCAGGCTGGGTGGCGAATGGCTGAGACCAGCCCTGAGGAAAAGGACCTGGGGATCTGTGTTGACAAAAAGCTCAACATGAGCCAGCAGTGTGCGAGTGCAGCCCAGACAGCAACTGTGTCCTGGGCTGCATCCAGAGCAGCATGGGCAGCAGGGCAAGGGAGGGGATTTTTCTCCATTACTCTGCTCTCCTCAGACCCCACCTGGAGTACTGTGTGCAGTTCTGGAGCCCCCAGCACAAGAAGGACATGGAACTGCTGGAGTGAATTGAGAGGAGGGCCATGAAGATGCTGAGAGGGCTGGAGCACCTCTGATATGAGGACAGGCTATGAGAGTTGGAGGTCTTCAGGCTGGAGAAAAGAAGACTTCGAGGAGACCTTATAGTAGCCTTCCAGTAGCTGGAAAGGGCCTACAGGAAGGCTGAGGAGGCACTATTCGCAAGGTCTTGTTATGACAGGATGAGGGGTAATGAGTTTAAACTGGCAGAGAGGAGATTTAAACTGGATGTTAGGAGGAAGCTCTTTACAGTGAAGGTGGTGAGACACTGGCACAGGTTGCCCAGGGAGGTTGTGGCAACAACAATATGAAATGGACTATTGCCATCAAAGGCCAAATCTTTCTCCACTCTCAATATATTTCTGCATCAAAGAATGGTTTGGGTTGGAAGCAGCGTTTAAGATCACTTAGTTCCACCCTCCCATTATAGACAGTAGGACACCTCCTATGAGACCCATTTGCTCAAGGTTCCATCCAATCTGCCTTTCAATACTTCCAGGATTGTGCCATCCATAGCTTCTCTGGGCAACCTCTTCCAGTGCCCTTATCAGGAAGAATTTCCTCCTAATATCCAAACTCTATCCACAGTGACTTTTTGTAGCCATTGATATATTTTAATAGTTTATTACTGCAAATGATTAAAACTAAAGTACTTCAGCACAGAATCATTAAGATTGGAAGAGACCTCTAAGATCATCAAGTCCAACATTCCCACAGCTGAATGTCAAAGGGGTTAGACATTGGAATGAAAATGTTATCATGCTTTATAGAAGCAGTAGGATGGAAAGGCAAAAAAAGGTCAAATCTGGCTTCTTTCTTAATTAACAGGTTTATGCTACCTTTGTATAGCAGTTGAACTTTTAATCTCTGGTGAATTCTGCTGGATGTTGGATTCTGTATTCCAGTTTATGTATTCTACATTTTAATGATCACTAATACTATATTTTTTCTGCCCACAATGGCTACGTTTTGTATTGAGTTTGTCTAACTGTCTTGTCCTTTTGATACCTGTAACTTTAAATCTTTGATATCACATCAAACACTCCAGCTTGGGAGCCTCCAATAAAAGAGTTAGAGTGGGCATAGAGGAGGCCATGACCAGAGGGCTGGAGCACCCCTGCTATGAAGACAGGCTGAGAGAGTTGAGGCTGTACAGCCTGGAGAAGAGAACTCTCAGGGAGACCTAGCAGCCTTCCAGTGTCCAAAGAGCCTCTTGGAGAGCAATTTTTGACAAGGGCCTGGAGTGACAGGATGAGGGCCAAGGTCTTCAAAACAGAAGAAGCTGGATCGAGATGATACATGAAAAATAAATTCTTCCCCATGATGATGGCAAGACACTGGACCAGGTTGCCTGGATAAGTTGTGGAGGATCCAANAGGAAGGCTGAGGAGGCACTATTCACAAGGTCTTGTTATGACAGGATGAGGGGTAATGAGTTGGATGGGACCTTGAGCAAGCTGATGTAGTAGGAGGTGTCGCCACCCATTGCAAGGGGTTGGAACTAGATGATTTTGAAGGTCCCTTCCAACAAAAATAATTCTATCACTCTATGACACTACTTAACTACCACAAAGTCCTGAAAAAAATGAAGGCTTTTGAAATAAAAAAATGAAGGTAGATAGTAGAGATCTGCTAAATATTACTAAAGAAAGCATAAATGGTCTGCACAGAGAGAAGACAAAATGGTATTAAATCAGTTTTCTGAAAATCTGGTTTGCCCTGAAAAACATTGGATAGAAGTTGTATTGGTAAATATAACAGACTGAAAAAAAAAAACAAACAACAAAACCCAAACAAATATGTCTGTCATTAATATCTGAAATATGGCTTGAAATTGTTCCAGGGGATGNCTTTTAATCTCTGGTGAATTCTGCTGGATGTTGGATTCTGTATTCCAGTTTATGTATTCTACATTTTAATGATCACTAATACTATATTTTTTCTGCCCACAATGGCTACGTTTTGTATTGAGTTTGTCTAACTGTCTTGTCCTTTTGATACCTGTAACTTTAAATCTTTGATATCACATCAAACACTCCAGCTTGGGAGCCTCCAATAAAAGAGTTAGAGTGGGCATAGAGGAGGCCATGACCAGAGGGCTGGAGCACCCCTGCTATGAAGACAGGCTGAGAGAGTTGAGGCTGTACAGCCTGGAGAAGAGAACTCTCAGGGAGACCTAGCAGCCTTCCAGTGTCCAAAGAGCCTCTTGGAGAGCAATTTTTGACAAGGGCCTGGAGTGACAGGATGAGGGCCAAGGTCTTCAAAACAGAAGAAGCTGGATCGAGATGATACATGAAAAATAAATTCTTCCCCATGATGATGGCAAGACACTGGACCAGGTTGCCTGGATAAGTTGTGGAGGATCCAAGGTTAAAAACCGTTGTGTTGAAAACCTGGTTGGATGGGATCTTGAGCAAGCTGATGTAGTAGGAGGTGTCGCCACCCATTGCAGGGGGTTGGAACTAGATGATTTTGAAGGTCCCTTCCAACAAAAATAATTCTATCACTCTATGACACTACTTAACTACCACAAAGTCCTGAAAAAAATGAAGGCTTTTGAAATAAAAAAATGAAGGTAGATAGTAGAGATCTGCTAAATATTACTAAAGAAAGCATAAATGGTCTGCACAGAGAGAAGACAAAATGGTATTAAATCAGTTTTCT
>VWZI01021470.1:1264-12576 GCA_013396835.1 Psilopogon haemacephalus
AAAAAAAAAGAGAGAGAAAAAGAAAAAAGGCATCACAACTTCAAAACAAAGAATGCAGGCAAGCACAAAAAAAATACAGAAGATCAGAATACATAGATTTATATCAGTCTGTGTTTATGCAAGTTAGGCTTTCACTTTATTTACTTAAGAAGCTCTTTGAGTTACGCTTTCAAACTTTTCAAGGTTAAAGTTGTAACTATCAGTGAGCTTAATGTAAATTATCACTTTCCTGCTTTCAAACCTAATCTAGACACACTAAAAAACTCCTGCAACTCAACTTTAAGAGCAGTGACTGATCTTTTCACTTGTCAGATTTCCTGAAATGTTTCAAGTGTGGTTTAATGACCAATGTTTGCAGGTAAGGTATGAGAAAGAGTACAATGTATTATGCAAGAATTCTTTAACTGAGTTCAGAAAAGAAGATATCTTTGGAACTAAAAGAAAAGCTACTGAATCCTTTAGATTCAGTAGCCTATATGCATCTTTCAAATAAAAAATCTTTAAGGATTAAAGCATTAAAAAAAAATAATCAGAAGAATACAGGAATTTGGTTCACATTGCAAACACTTCAGGATTGTTGTTCCCAGGATAACAAATATGCAATATATATCTCTGAGCACTTGTTCTTGAATACAGGCAATCATCCTGGGATCACACCACATGACAGGTCTGTTGTGAAGCTAAGTTACATTTCTTAATGAAAGAGTTGCTCCCCTCTGCCACCCTTCTGAAATTATTCCTCAAGATCCTAACTTTTATACTGTGTTTCTTTATCATTTATAATTAGAGGTATTGGACAATAACTTAGTAATCATCTTCCAGTAACAGTCCAGCTTCCTCTCCCCATGTCAATTTTCCTTGTCCCAAAGATCAGTTATGTTTTACTTGAAGATTTAATCTTTACAAGAATTCCACAAATTGTTAATGTCAAGAAGAGTGACAGGAACTGGGAAAAAAATATAGAGTTATGCACTGAACCTGAACAGAGATCAAAAATATTTTTTGAGGTTTTATTGCTCATTTAAGAAAACAAATTTCTTTCTTGGCCACAACTGAGTAATGTGTATGATATTTGGATAGTGTGAATTAATTTCTTCTTATCTTATTTACATTAGTTTCAATTGAAAATAAGGTCACCAAATTTGGTATGAGAAAAGATGAAAGTAAGCAAAGAAATTAAAGATTTCACACTGAAATAGTAAAATTTTTCAGTCACAAAAGTCCACAGGGTATTTAAGATTACATTGTTGTGGAGCACTCCATACCCCTTCTTCCCCCACCCCATCATCACTGGAGGTTTGAATGGGGGAAGAAGTTGCAAAACTGCCTCCTCCTCCCTTTTCAGGCTTGAAGGGGGAAAAGCAAAAGGTGCCCTTTTCCACTTGTATACTGACTAGTGGTAAACCCTGTGCTGGAATTGGCTGGTGATTGGCTGAATTCTTTGTGCCCAGTATATACATGGCAACAGACACAATGTCTAGAAAAATTATAAATAGAGTGAGGGAAAAAGGACACAGTTCCTGCTTTTGCATCACCTTGTGCAGTTCTGCTCCAGCCCCCTTCTTGCACAGTTCATTCCACTCCCCAACAAGTCTGCAAGTTCAGCAAGTCCTTAGGTCCATTGGAGAGAGAGCTGCCAGCAGCACCTGGACCTGGCTTCTCTCAGATCACCATATCCTAACTTCCTGCTCACTACCTCAAGATGGGGAACACAGTAGCAAAACTTTGGCTTTTTTCCCTGTGCTGGTAAGGCTGTGCCTCTCCATGATTTTTGCATTGTGGAAGCTGTATCTGAGACTCTTTGACTTTGGCAGGTTTTATTGGTATCAGACTTAATGCTGTGTGGATCAGCTATTGGCTATAGCTTGCAGTTCTAGAGGCTGCCACAAAGAAATTCAGCAGAGATATCTCCAAAGTCCTACTTCACCTCTGTGAGTAAAATCTGCTGTTTTCTAGGTTCTCTACTCAGACCAATTTATAAATGAGGTAAAGCTGTCTTGTACCTTAACCTTTTGCCTTTTTTCATTTTCTGACTTTCCTAAATTACTGATCTTGTTCATATGCATCCTTGTAAGGATTTCCTGAACAAATTAGAACCTGTAAATAAACCTTAACTAGTTCTGTATATAGTTTGGGGGCCAGGCTTCTTGGGACAATAAAAATAATTCTATTTTTACAATTCCTGCCTCAGCCCATTAATTCCCAACCAAATCAGATATGTATTCAAACAAAGAAATAAAAATTTGCATTAACATAGCCTCTAACAATGGACAAAACCAGCTTTTTACAATGTTTTCAAATTATTTATGGTAACTTCTTGTTGATAAATTTTGATCTTATTTGCTTGACTTTTGGGGAGCTTTGTGAATGAAGTCTGAAGATGTCCACTACTTCACACTTCAGCATAAAATAATCTTCTCACACACTCCATATGATCAACTGTGATTTAGGTACTTCATACTTCCACTGCTTTCATCATGTGTAGAACCAGAAAAACAAAAGACATAGCAGCTTTATTCTTCAAAGAGCTCCGTATTTTGGATAACTGTATTTGTGGTAGGAAAAAATATTTATTGGAATAGCAGACCTGTAATACTTCAAATTCCAAGGCCCATTCATTACTTATTTTATGTCAATGACACATACAAGTAGAAAAGGGAAAAAGCTGTTCTGGGTACCATATTGCTGTACCCAGATTTGTCTGTGTTTGTCTTGTGACTTTTTTAGATTATGTTATTAAAGAGACATAAGATTTTTGAATGGTATTCCAGTATGTTAAAGATAGATATTGATTTGCCAAAACACACACTCATATAACTCTGATAAATGTGATTTCTAAAGTCATCTAAACACCCATGTAGGCTAGGTGTTCAGTTGCTTTTCCAAGCATGCTAATTCTTTTGAAAATACAGTTTGCACACCTTATCTCAGAGTTCAAAATTTAAAATGTGTTGGCATGGCCAGAAAGATGCTAATTACACCAATAGTTATTCTGAAATTTGTTATGGAGGCATCTTAATAAGGAGCTAATCTAACTTGAGCTGATGGAAGACTCATGGTCTCAGCTATAGCCGTTCTGATAGTGTGTGTGCAAATATTGCTTTTACAGATATTAAAGCCTCTGAGAAAATACTAGCTATTTTAATACAATACTTCTTAATAAAGTTGCAGCCTTTATAAAGAAGGCCTTTAAACTAGATCTGACTGTTCTATACTTACTCGTGCAAACTGTGGTGTCAGTCAGTAGTATGAAATATCTAGTATCTGAGGCAAATGATGATGAAATTAAAATAAAAGAGACAAAAATTATATTTTTCTTTTAAAGACAATTACTGTTGAAAGATTTGAAGTATTTTATTTCTAGTATACTAATATTTGCCTCATATTGATTAGAAAACTCAAGCTAAGAAAATATGCAGTATTTCAGTTTGCTGATTGCCTTTAAGGATCTTCTTTGTTAAGGCCAACTAGCTAGGGAGCATTTAATTCCTTGCAATGACTTGTCAATTAAAGGCAAATGCATCCACTGGAAAACAAAAGAGTTCAGAACAAAGGCAGTAAACTGAAGAGGTATTTTGTATACCAATATCTTTCTACAAGAGGAGAACGAAGTGGTGTTAACAGATGAAGTGAACAGCTTATAAACACATAATGAAAATGAATAGAAAAGCATTCTTCAAGACATGGGTCCATAAACACATTATTAATTCACACAAGAGGAAAAAGAGGAAAATATATTCAAAATGCTGCCTTGGGATACCATCCAGAAATCTACATTGTAGCATGGTTAATTTCATATCTGTCTGTGGCTTTCCTTATAGAAAATAGTACACAGAAAAGCAGAATTTAATTTCATAAATACTGTCTAGTTGGATGTAGAATTAGGACTGAAATTAATTGCTTCTAGTCACAGAATATCAATTGCCAAAATCCTATTAATTTGTGTTACCATTAAATGACATTTTGAAAATAATAATAGATCTTTGGAAGCATGAGGAATGCATAATCATTCTCTTCACTTAAGTATTATCTAACTCAAATATTTAATATGCAGTTATAGCTATCACATCTTCAGTTCTCCATCATAAAAGAAAGAAAGCTGAATCAAATACTTCCTATTCTCCATTCTTACTGTTATAAAAAGAGGAAAACACAGGGAAGTCTTGGCAATATCCTGACTTACCTTTACAGGCACACACATAAAAGGCTCATTTAGACAAGATTTGTATGGCAGTTTCATAGCATGAAATAAAGAGTTGACATAAGTCCAACTAAGCGTCATTATTTTCTTAAGAGTCTTGACTTTAACTCCAAGAAGTGTTCTAAGTCCTTAATTTCTACCTAAGCAGTAATGATCAACTGTTCATTGTCTCATTATAACATTTTCCATTATTATCAGGTCCACAAAAAAAGTTATTAATGTTCACTGGCTTAATTTTATAATTTTCTAGAAATTTCATCTTGGTTTGCTATATCAGTATAAATCTGAACACACAG
The DNA here is from genome assembly GCA_013396835.1 of Psilopogon haemacephalus. Taxonomy (NCBI): domain Eukaryota; kingdom Metazoa; phylum Chordata; class Aves; order Piciformes; family Megalaimidae; genus Psilopogon; species Psilopogon haemacephalus. The sequence goes on from VWZI01021470.1 coordinate 5,762, forward strand.
GCCTCAAATTTGATAGTTCAGAGGTGAGTAAATCCACTGGAGCATGTAGATTAGACCCAAATCACAGAATTTATTTACTTTCCTTACATTTGTAAATAATTTTTTAACCATAAAGATGAAGATAATTAAAGCAACAGGAAATTCTTCTACTTCAGTACAGATATTCTTAAAGAAAACATAAAATTTTCTGAATGATCATGCTACACCTGAGTCCCACACTGCTGTTACACATATTCAAAGAAATCTTCAAGGCACAGAAACAAGGTGTCCCAGTGTCTATCAACTATGAAGAAGGGGTAGGCTACTCAGGAAAAGTACAAGACTCTTGAAAGAATATATGGGGAAAAAACTGGAAAGCTCAAAGTTCAACTAGAATTCAGTCTGACCAGTGTCATTAAAGACAATAAAGTGCTTTCATAAACATATTAACAATAAAAGAACAGCTAGAGTAATGCCCACCCACTACAGGATGTAGGAGGGAACCTAGTGACCAAAAACAAGAAAAAGGCTTAACTACTGAACTTTGCCTGAGCAGAGGGCAGTCCCCACCAATCCAGGAGAAGACAATAAATGACATTTGTGTTACTTGGATGTGCACAGGTCTATACAACCAGATGAGTTACACTCAAGAGTACTTAAGGAGCCGGCAGATGTAATCACCAAGGCATTCACCATTAGCTGTCAACAGTCCTGGCTAAACAGGGAGGTTACAGTTGACTGTAAGCTAGCAAAATGGCACCCATCTAAAAGAAGGGTTGAAAGGACGATGCAAATTTCTGCAGGCTTGTTCGTTTGATCTTGATGCCAGGAAAGGCTATGCACCAGGTCATCCTAAGTGCCATTACACAGCATATACAAGGCAACCAGGCAACCAGGCCCAATCGGCATGAGCTTGTGAAAGGCAGGTCAGACAGGACCTGACTTTCTGATGTCCTTCTACAATAAAGTGACATATCTAGTGGGTGAGGGAAGGGCTGTATTCACTACCTCAAATTTAGTAAAGCTGTCTCTTACGGCATTTTCCTTCACAAACTCATGGTACAAAGCTTTGATAAGTGCACCCTGCACTAGATAAAAATCTGGCTGGATGGCCAAGTCCAAGCAGCGTGGTGAATAGAGTTAAATCTGTCTGGCACCCAGTCACTAGTGACAGTACTGGGGTCTGTCCTCTTTGATACCTTTATCAGTAATCTGGATGAGAGGATTGAGTGCACCCTCAATAAATCTGCAGATGACAACAAACTGGGTGTCTCTTTTGATCTCCTAGAGGGTAGGGAAATTTTGCAGCATGATGTGTTAGACTGACTGGCCAAGGTTAATTATATGAAGTTCAACAACACCAAGTGCCAGGTCCTCCATTTGGGTCACAACAACCCCATGGTAAGTTGCAGACTTGGGAACATGTGGCCAGAAAGCTGCAACCTGGAGAGGGACCTGAGGCTACTAGTTGTTAGTGGACTGAACGTGAGTCAGTAGTGTGTCCAAGTAACCAGCAAAACCAATGGCAAAGCCAAAGGCCTGGAGCATAAGATCTATGAGGAGAGTCTAAGGGAGCTGGGGTTATTTGGTCTGGACAAAAGAAAGCTGAGGGGAGACCTCATTGCTCTCTACAACTACCTGAAAGAAGGTTGGAGAGAGGAGGGGGCCAGCCTTTTCTCCCTGATGACAAGGAACAGGACCAGAGGCAGCAATTTCAAGCTATGCCAGGGAAGGCTTAGATTGGATATTAGGAAATACTTCTATACTGAAAAGGCTCTCAAACATTGGAATGGTATGCTGAGGGCAGTAGTGCAGTCACCATCCCTGGGGATGTTCAATAAGCACATGAACCTGCTGCTTAGGGATATTGTTTAGTGTTGACCCTTCAGTGCTGGGTCAAGGGTTGGACTGACTAAACTTTGGGGTCACTTCCAACGAGATATATTCTGTGATTCTGTGGTTCTGTGATATGATTCTCTCATGCAATATAAAGTTATTCTTAATAATTATATTCATAGTGACCTAATAAATGTAATAGCTCTTCATCATATACACATTACATCTTATTCATAAAAGCATGTCTTAACATTATTCTTTTGAAATCACTGCAGGACTATGCTAGTGCCAAAAGGAGTAGTTATATTAATGTGCAATGACAGCACTGTCAGAATTATGGCCACACTGATTCATATTAGTTCATAAAAGAGTATCAGAACCTCTGATAGGTGTAGGGGATCAGCATCTGTGTAAGTGGCCTGTATTAGTTCTGACAGCTAAATTGCACCTCTGAGTGATAAAATGGTAATTGTACCACATCATCAGACACATTAACACATCACACCACTATACCAGTATGGGGATGGTAAGGTAGTATTTGTCTTTAATTTCTTTTTAATTTTTAACAAAGAATATGTTTTCTGCTCAAGACATGTAATAAATACTAAAGGAAGAACATTTCTACAGATACCTTAGTAATGGCTATGCATCTGCTTTATTTTCTTTTCTCTATTACTTTATTTTATAATTTCCTTTTATGTAAATCTACTGTGTAATTTCTCAAAACAATCACACCCAAGGCATCCAGATAGTACAGTTCATCAGATTAACAAATTCAAACTAGGCTAAAAAAAAATCAAGTTGTATAATTTGTCATCTGCTTTTCACTGTAGTAAACACAGTGATAACTTTTGTTGTATTGACTCAGTCACCTCATAGCATTCCTTCAGACCTTTAAACACCTGTTTCCAAGTGTGGATCTGAGGTCACCACACACCTCAAAGACGATCTGCAGAACACTTTGACTTTTAGCATAAGATGGACATTAGTATTCTCAGGTAGTATTTGTTATTATCTCATATTTTCTATCTAATTTTATTCTTTTCCAGAAGATGTCCCCAGGAAAAGTTGTTTATTATTACTGACATTTACCTAGAATAAAAATATTATGACAACAACCAGTATGTAAACATTTTTATCTTCAAATAAGTTCTACTTTATTCTGTAGATCTAGAGATATTTTACCTACTCCAAACATTTCTGTTACGCATATCTTTGTGTTTACCTTACTACATTCTCCCCCTTAAAAAAAAAAAAAAAAAGTTCACTGAAAGCCTTATTTTAATCCATAGCTACTCTGCTCAATCTTTCCAGGCAATCTTAATTTGTCTGTCTCTTTCCATCCTCTCAAATTAATAAATAGCTATGAAAATATGTAGTATCTTCATCATAGAAAGCATGACCCTTTTTTGTAATAGTGTATTGTGCAAGATGGCTAATTTACATCTACTGTTTTTCCATTCACCTCTTCAATTAGTTTGGACTTCTTATTTGTAACTGTCCTTGAAATGTACCACACTAAAAAGCTTTTCCCACCATGTACTTATCTTTTTCTGTTCATAGTTTTAGTGTTATTTCCTTCTGAAGAAGCATTTCAGAGGCAGCAGTGTCAGTCCTGTACAGGAAATGGAATGATATACCCCATCTCTCTTCTCCAAATCCTTTCCTTCTAGAATAATTGTAGATTGAAGGTGATAACTTTAGAATGATGTTTTTTCCCAGCCTTAGTGGATTTTGACATATCATTAATACCAGTGGGATAAGAAGTTTATATTGTTTGACACAGCATATACAAAGGACAGAGATGAACCCCCAGGAGATGAAATAAACTTTAAAGAAGTGACCAGGAAAAGCTTGTTTCAGCAAGTGTATAGGTGGTGATACAAGTACGTGGCAAGGGGACAACAGAACTGCCAAACACCTCAAACATCACCATGTTAAGAGCACCATGCTGGAAAGAAAAGTGTAGTATCTTATCAATGTGTGCTTTTCAAGTCACATCATTCTGTTAAAAAAAAACACCCACTCTTTAAGAAAGAGATGTGTTTCTGAGCCAGCACACAGTTCAGAATTTGTGCAGGAAAAAATCAACTTAAAAAAAAAAAAGGAAAATTGTTTTGAAGAAGTTAAACTGATGTCATTTCTTGCAGTTAGAGTTATTCTGATCCTGTAATGTAATAGATTTTCTTCCAAAGAGGATTTTCTTACAGTTTGAAACAAGTAAGTGGAATTCTAATTATTTACACATTAATGTAACACAATAACATACTTCTTTTCACTTCCCCTCAACATTAAAAAATGAGGAAAAGGCATGTATGTTAACCCTAGTATTTTGGACACTTTCCAGATTGGATAATTGCATTCTGTCTACTAACAATTCTCCTGCAGTTTCAATTAGATATAATGTTCTTTTTCACTGTCCTGAGCACTTGTGCAGTATTGCAGCTCACTATTTAACATCTGCCACATTTCACCCAGGAGGTGTTTGCATTTCAGTATTTAATGAAATGAGCCTTATAACAGAGCTTTCAATTAGCAGCATTGTTTCTGCAATCTGTATTATAAAAAAAAACAAAAAAAAAAAAACCAAAAAAACCCACAAACAAACCAAACAAAAGACCTCAAACCCAACACCCCCCCCAAAAAAAAAAACAAACCACCAAAACACCAAACCCCAACACCCGCACCCTCTCCCCTTACCCCCACCCAAAACCCTAGATGCTGTAGGAAGGTACAATGTCTAAAAAAAATTGCAGATATCTTAAAGACTCAGATGTACTGTATAAGAAAAAGATGCAGAAAGATTCTGAAAATCAGGGATTGTGTCCACTGAAATAAGCAGTAGGCTAGGAAGTCACAAACACTACACTTTCTGAGTTCTATCAGAAGAAACAGAATTAGGACTGTATTACCATATTGTGAGTGGATAGCTATAGCTGGAGTATGATTATCATTGCTATGCGTTGGTATAAAGGAATAATTCTAACTAGGAGAAATGTCTCTGATATTTTGGGAAAAGAGTTCAAAGAAAGATCTGAAGAGGTTGAGGAGGATACTTTATGTATCAGTTGGAAAGATTGTAAAACACTGCAGAAAACCTGCTGTGAAAAAAATGTCTCACCTTATTGTTTATAGCCCAATATATAACTATTATCTTGGTGTGGCAGTTGTGAATTTCACTGCTAAGCTCTCTACACAAATGTATGAATGACCTAAAGTAAGCATTTAGAGATTCAAGAGTCAGATTTCAATATTTGAATTCCAAATTCAGTCACTGAAAACCAAGCAGTAAAATACTGAGGTAGTCCCCAGTCCTGAACATAGTATCCAAATTATATGTGACCTGAGGCTTTTAACTAGGATTAAGTCCTGCCTGTTACGCAACAATGAATGCCCACTAACAACTGTGTCTTATTCTGTGGACTCCTGAAGCAAATTTTGCACTTCAGTTTCATCTGGAAGATATGTGTTTTTCAGACCCTGAACAAAATTGAACTAAAGCCTGGTCAGTACAGACAATCAGAAGATTAATTTCAAAAGATTGGTACAAACTCTAATGTTAATGTTAAAAATGTGTTTGTAAAATGTTATTTAAACCCAGTTTACTTGTAAATCTTAAAGTTAACAAAGCCAACTTTACATCTGTAGATGATAAAAAATAAAATGAAAGACGAATGTGTCAGACATTATTTCTAAGATTGTAATGCTTAGACAGCTCTGGCAGTAACATTTCTAGTATAATGCTGTTTCTCAAGTACTCAGCTGTATACACTAAAAAAACCCAAACCCAAAATCAACAACAATGATACACATATGAAACAAGACATAAAAGTAACTGTGAGTTATTATGTCAACAAACAACATGATCAGCAAATAGTTGCAATACAGCAAATCCCCAGCAACAGATTTTTAGAGCTGCCTACTCAAGTTTGGCAGCAAGATAAGAAAGAAACAGGTGTGATATTTCTTTAAATCAAATACTGTTAAATGGAACATGATTATCTATATTCAAATATCTTTTCAGTTCTAATCAGATGCATACCAATACGTTTCTCCATTTTGTCTGATTAATTTTCCTTTTTTAACTTTTTGGGTCTTGATAAAGGAATTATGGGATAATAATAACAGATACTCTGTAAACACCACGTACAGATCAACCCTTCTTAAAGCAGTTTAAGATATACCTAATTTCTGAGTTTATTTATTTATCTAGCACACCTGCCCTGGATCTTTATAATGAGTATGTACTAGAATCACAAAGTCTTTACATTTCATGTAGCACCAACCACTACTGCTATTTTCACACCAAGAAACAAACAAATTTGTATGTGATACAGAAAAACACAGAACAGTCTTTCCTGTATTCCCATATGATGTAAATACTCTTGCATATAAAATTTATATCATAATGTGCTCCATAAGGTTGAAATCTCTTTATTTTTAATAATCAGTTCACCTTTCACCAATCTTTGTTAGATCACTGAATTATGACAAATGATTCTTTACATATTGGGATACTCAGTTCACACTGATGAAGTAACACATTGAAATATAATGTGAAATGCTGACACTGAGAATGAGGGACAGTTCTTTTGATAAGGGGAAGGGATCCATAATCAGACCAAGATTTCCCCTTTAATTAAAATATTATTACATGGGCAATGCTGAATGAAATGCAAATTTTGAAGAATTCAGTGAAATAACATTAATACGACAAGAAATTATAAGGGGTTTTTGTCCTGAACCAGCCATATTTCATTACATACCACTGAAGGTTAGAAAGCAATCAAGTGTGTTTTGCCATCCCTGTCTCAGGCTAAGGTAATTATTAGTCTGAGAGTTTTTCTCCCTCTCTCTCCCACCCCTCCTCATTTTTTTAACTGTGCTCACTCAGGAGGAAAATGAACCACAGCACTTATCAGCACAACGCATACATCAATGATACCAAAGTCAACCATGCCTGTAGTCATAGGTCAGCTGCAAACCCATTAGTGATTAAA
>VWZI01021470.1:18269-41566 GCA_013396835.1 Psilopogon haemacephalus
GAAAAAAAAATGTTTTAAGAGTTGTAACCCAAATATAGATAAGTCAGATGGGTTCAGATCTCTCTGAGCTGCAGCTGCTTCTCTTGCATGGTTCCTTTGTCTCTGCCTTTGTAGCTGATTTTCAATAATTCCACTAACTTCTTTCCTACTGCTAACCCTCCAGCCGATCTACCTCTGCCTATCTGCTTCATCAAGAGATAGCGAGATAAGATTGGGGAAGGGGGAAAAGGTAGTAGGGGTGGTTAAAAACCTCTCTCTGTATTACCATTTCACTGTATATATCTGTAAATATCTGTTATACATTGTAAATATCTGCTTGTATATTGAGCATTGCTGTAAATATAAAGCTTCATTTATTAACTTCCAGCATTTTGAGTTCTAGCTGGGGTTATATCAAAAGGTGGGGGCGCAGGTAACTGCAAAACCACCACAATCTCTAATAGTGAGACCCATTATCCTCAGGGTATTCAGCCTCCTGACAGGGATGGAGCACAACATCAACTTCCCATAATCTAAGAGGAAGTGGTTAAGGACCTGTTGTATCACCTGGACACTTACAAGTCTACAGGGCCAGATGGGATTCAACAATGGCTGATGAGGGAGGTAGCAGAGGAGCTTGTCAAGTTTCTCTGCAAACTCTATCACCAGTCCTGGTTAACAGGGAAGGTGCCAGACTGTTGGAGGATTGTCAATGTGACACCCATCTACAGAAAGGTGAAAAAGGAAGGAACTACAGGGCTGTCAGCCTGATCTTGGTACTGCTGAAGATTATGAAGCTGTTCTTGGGTGCAGTCATATGGCAAGTGGAGCATAGTGGTGGAATCAGGCCCATTCAGCATGGGTTCATGAAAGGCAGGGCCTGATTGACCAGCCTCATCTCCTTTTATGACCAGGTGACCCTAGTGGATGAAGGAAAAGTAGTGGACATTGTCTACCTGGACTTTAATAAAGCTTTTGATACCATCTTCCATGGCACTCTCCTCAAGAAATTTGTGGTCCATGACATAGACAAGTGAACTCCTGCTGGATTAAAACCTGTCTGGACAGTCAAGCCCAAACAGTTGTGATAAACCTAGTCAAATTCAGCTGGCAGGTGGTCAAAAGCAGTGTCTCCCCAGGATTTGGTATTGGGGCCAAATCTGTTTAATATCTTTGTTTGGGAAGAGGGGATCAAGTGCACTATCAGGAATTTTGTAGACAATGTTAAATTGAGCAGGAATATTGATCTGCTAGAGAATAGGAAGGCTCTACAGAGAGATCTGGACAGGTAAAATCAATGGGCTAAGGTCAAAGTAATGAAGTTTAAAAAGATCAAATGTCTGGTCCTGCACTTTGGTCACAACAACCCCAAGCAACACTACAGGTTTGGAAAAAAGTGATTAGAAAGCAAACTGGTGGAAAAGGATCTGAGGGTGCTGGTGGACACAGGCAGCTGAACATGAGCCAGTGGTGAGCCCCAGTGGCCAAGAAGGCCAAAGGCATAAAAACAGTGTGTACAGCAGGAGTAGGGAAGTGATTGTGCCCCCACACTTAGCCCTGGTGAGGCCACAGCTTGAGTACTCTCTTTAATACTGGGTGCCACAGCATAAGACATTTAGGTCCTGGAGCATATCCAGAGAAGAGCAACAAGACTGGTGAGGGCTTTGGATATAACGACTGAGAGAGGTGGGGTTCTTTAGTCTTTAAAAGACAAGATGAAGAAGAGATCTTACTGCTCACTACAACTACCTGAGAAGAGGTTGTAGGGAAGCTGGAATTGCTCTATTCTCCCAAGTAACTAACAACAAAACAAGAAGAAATGAGTCTAAGTTGTGGAAGGGGAAGTTTAGATTGGACACTAGAAAAAACTTCTTTACTAAGAGAGTGAGAGCCTAAAGGAAAGACAGGAAGAGGAGCTCTATCATGTCATAGTGATAGGATGAGAGGAAATAAACTGAAAGAAGGTGGATTTGCATTACATGTTAAAAGGATTCCTTTATTGTGAGAATGGTGAGACACTGGAATATGCTGCCCAGAGAAAGTGTTCAAGATAAGTCTGAGTGAGGCTTTTATCTACCTAATCTAGTCCCTGATCATGGCAGTGAGGTTGGAAACTTTAAGGTCCCATCTAACCCAAACTGTTCTATGATGCTGTGAATCTATGATGTTATGATTGCTTCGGTTTAACCTTAGCTAATGACTAAGTACCACACAGATGCTTTCTTACTCATCCACAGTGGGATGAAGGAGAAAATTGGAATGGCAAAAGTAATAAAACTCATGGTTTGAGATAAAGACAGTTTAATATATAACACAAAAGCTGTACATGCAAGCAATGCAAAATAAGGAATTAATTCACTTTTCCACATCATCAGTCAAATATTTAACCAGCTTTAGGAAAGCATAACTCATGCAACAGTCACTTGGAATAAAAATGCCATCATTTCAAACATCTCCTACAACCTTATTCTCACAGCTTTTGTTGCAGAGCATGATGTCATATGGTATGGAATATCCCTTTGAATAGCTGGAGTCAGCTGTCCCAGTCATGTCTCCTCCCACCTTTTCCTGCATTCCCAGGCTATTCACTGGTAGGGTGGTGCAAGATGCAGAAAAGGCCCTGATGTTCTGCAAGTGTTGCTCAACAATACCAAAAAACATCTCTGCATCATCAGACACTGTTCTCATAACAAATTCAAAATATAGCCTCCTATAACCTACTAAAAAAAACTTCTATCAGCCAAAACTGGTGACTTTAGACAACCATCTCCTGGTTCTAAAATCCTGTGTTCTTGGACAGATTTGATAATATCAGCTATCTAGATCATAGGTTCTGTTTCTATGTTGTCTAAAAGCATAATGTCTGCTCTGTAAGAAGTCTTTACATTCTGTTTGCCACAAAATTTGTGATGAAGATGCCTTTAAGGAGTCAACAGACCTTTCGAAAACAGCTCTTTTGCCAGCCTGATGGATAGAGACTTCTTTACTGTAATACCCTACCATGAGAGCACCATGCTTCAGCTGAATTAGTCTTGCCCTATCCACTCTTATTCCTTTTTAGAGGAATTATCATACCAAATATCAATTTCCTGCTCCATTGCATGATGAAGAAAGCTGTTCAGACTCATCTGTTATTACAATATCTCCATAGGAGGCAGGTTCTCAATAACTAGATCACAGCTAATCTGTGACTGGTATTGATCAGTTTTCCTTGTGTGATAAAATTTTACAGCTGTCATGTTCTGTTTCTCCATGGAATTCTAAGTTCCCCTTCAGAGGTTTCAGAAAGTTCTTATGAAGACCTTGCTGTAAAGATTTACTTGGTTACAGGTTGAATTTGGTTACAGGCTAATATTGATTTAAATGACAGTGTTTCATGAACAGCTACTGTTGCATGTATTAAGTCATTAGCTGAGAGGACACTAGAACACAGTGAGCTGTCTTTGGACACTGAGGAGTCAGACATAGAAAATAAAAAGGAAGAAATGCAGAAACTGCAGTTAAATCAATTTCACAGTTGTAGTAACAGTAAATCAAATGGACGTTTTTTTGCCATATTCCTCCATATAGTCAGATAATGCAGTTAGGTATAAAAGCAGTCAAGAAGGAAGGTGACAGGAACAAATGTAAGATAAAAGACCTATCTCCATAGGACTCCAATGGAGCCTCTCTTCTATCTCCATATGACTCCTGTGGAGCCTCTTTTCAGGAAAAAGTGGAGTTTGTTTTCATTGTAATCACATACTGTGAAGAAAAGGAAAGTCCCTGAGTCCATAATATAAATGTTATTTATAGCACAATTGAGTCAGTTATGTCTGTAGTACCAGAGAGGCATTGTGGCAAAGGTCTGCTTAGAAGATAATCAAGAACCAGAGACAGCACACACAGGAGAAAAAGAAACAAGAGAATATAAAGAACTCTTGGCACCACCACCATTCAAGAAATCCAGACAGCATTTCTAAGTCATAAAGGAGAATTCAGAGAAATGAGCAGATCATGAACACATAGCAGAGGTCATAACAAAATATGATAAAAAGATAAAGTCATCATTATTATACGACAGACAATTTTTGAAGTAGATATCACATAGGTTCTGGTTTTCATAGCCAAATCATGACTTGAGGTGTCTATGAATCTTTATGCAGGAGGAGGACTCAGCCTAATGTTCATTATTTAAGGCAAGCTACTAGTCCAGAATACAGTATACAGTCTTTTACTGATAGGTCTGCATAGCACTAGGGAGAGAGTTGCAGCTCGCTCTTCGAGAGATATTTTTATTATTATGAAAGCTTCAGGACAAGATGTCAATCAAGCAATGGGTCAAGAGCACTCTCTGTAGTACTCAGGTAATTAAAAGTGTAAAGTCTGTTGATAAAAGGAAGTACAAAACACAGCACCTGGACATTGGAGTCAAGGATATCACCATTTTAGGAAGAAAAAATTACCTCAAGAGAAATTTGTCAAAATTCAGTGACTGATAGAAAAATGAAGATAGCCCTTCAGGCAAGGAAGTAGTGATATGGAATGTAAGAAAATGAAAAAAAGTTATTGGAATCCAAGTATGGAGACAGACCAGGAAGGAATAAAGATACAATGAGGCATCCTGAAAAGGAAAAGCATTATAATGCACACCAGAAAGATCACACAAGCATCCCAGCACATTCCGTTCTAGTTGTGATTGCAATTTATAGTTGTAGTGATAAGAAATCAGAAAGTATTGAATTTGACAGCATCATTAGTTAGACAGGCACAACTCTGATAAATACAAAGGAAAATAAATACAAATAAACACAAAGGACATTGAACTGCTGGAGAGGGTTCAGTGGAGGGCCATGAAGATGATTGGAGGGCCATGAAGATTATCAGAGGGCTGGAGCACTTCCCCTATAGCAACAGTGTTATGGGAGGCCAAAATAGGCCTGATATGTGTCCTGGCTTGTCCAGGCATGATTCCCTGCACTTTCTTTCCCCCTTTGCTGGAGTGGGGAGTAACTCAGGAAAAGAACAAAAGACTTGGAGCCACCAAGTCTACTCAGGTGGTAAATAAAGTGCATACAGACTTGTTTATGGATGACAAATTTGGGTAAAGCAAGCCCCCAGCTTCACCTCATATGGTTAGTCTGGCAAAGTGCCATTCTGATTGTCTAATCTCTGTGGTCAAATGGAGCCATCAGACTCAGGCAATTGATAAAATAGGAGAGAAGTTGTAAACTTCTGTTCTGCCATCATGTTTTGTCTCGACTCATTTTGCTTTGCTTTGCCTTGCCATGCTGTTGCCATGCTCCACTTTGCTTCAGACCAGTTTTGCTGTGTAATAACAAGCTTCGATGTGTCACGCTTGTCCACCTGGAAACTTTGCCTTGCCAAGTCTGGAGCCCTGGAAAGCATTCTGTCTGCCCAAGAAGGGACCACAGAATCATAGAATGGTTTAGTTTGGAAGGGACCTCAAAGATCATCCAGTTCCAACCCCCTACCATAGGCAGGGACACCTCCCACTAGAACAGGTCTCTGAAGGCCTCATCCAGCCTGGCTTTGAACAACCCCAGGGAGGGAGCAGCCACAACCTCCCTGGGCAACCCATTCCAGTGTCTCACCACCTTCACTGTAAAGAACTTCCTTCTAACATCCCATTTAAAGCTCCCCTCTGCCAGTCTAAACCCATTACCCCTCCTCCTGTCATAACAAGACCTTCTAAATAGTCCCTCCCCAGCCTTCCTATAGGGCCCCTTTCAGATACTGGAAGGCTACTATAAGGTCTCCTTATAGCCTTCTCTTCTCCAGGCTGAAAAGCCCCAACTCCCCCAGGCTGTTCTCAGAGCACCTCCATATCTTATTAGATATGCCTTGGAAATTTGTGCAGTTCACTTGGAGAAGAGAAGGATTTGGGGAGACCTCATATCTGTCTTCCAGCACCTGAGGGTGCTTAAAAGAAAGCCAGGAAGATATTTTTTACAAGGCCTTGTTTTAACAGAGTGAGAAGGAACTGATTTAAGCTGGAGGAGAGTAGATTTAGATTGGATATTCAGAAGATGTGCTTTACAGTAAGTGTGGTCAGACACTGGAACAGTCTGCCAAGGGATGTTGTGGATGGTGACACAGAAAACTGAGCTTTGATAAACAGCAACTGATCTGAGTCTTATCATAGTGTATATCAGTACTAACACCTCTCACACAGAAACTGTAACAAGCCACATTAATGCACAAAAGTACCACCCTCCAGTCAACTGTTTTCTCTTAAGACTTTATTTCTAGAGAATCCAGAGGAACCACCATTGATATGGAGATTCATTCACATATTCTGTTGGTTGCTTTCTCAGGGGAAAAAAAGTAAAAAAAACAACAGTAGTTGTTTGCACTGAATGATTTCCGAAAGAGAACAAGATGGAGTATTGTTAGCCACCAGACTGAGTTCCTTCTGGAAGCTCCTGGGTTACCTGGCCCATTTTCCTCTCTGCTGCAGGAAACCTATAGTCATGCAGCCTGATTTTCTTAGTTTGGGACTGTACTTTCCTCCTTTAGATGTGAAAATTCCTCTTCTGGGGCTAGGGAAGGAGAAGGGTTGGCCAAATCTCTCATACCCTTCCTCCATCATAATTAGGAGCTATAAAGATCACTGCAGTCCATGCAGCAGCAGCAGTGGTCTAGGAGAAGAATACCTCTCTGACATCATTGTGTAGGTACCCACCAGCAGAAGTTTCAGCCTGAAATATCAGATGAGTTCTACTCTCCTCTAATGCTTTCATTTTTCTGAACAGTTGTTAGTAATCCTGGAGATTAAGCTGCCAAAGAAGGAGAGAAGGTGGGCATTGCTAAGATGCCTGGACAGTGGCCACCTTCATAACATCCACCTTTGGTGAGCACCCAAGTCATTTGTGTTCATGGAAACCATATGACTAATGCAACAGGAGAAACCCTTGTTTTCTTCCTTATCAATGCATGGAAGTGCTTAGCAGGAATAGTTCAAAATTACGAAAACGGACTCCTGAATTGCTGCATCAGGTATCACAGGAAGGTTCTAAGAACATGCCCCGGGGTGAACATTTTCAGCAGTTACCTTTCATTCCATTATTAATGTTATACAGTGTACAAATCCAGTCTGTAAAACCAGGAGGCATTTCCCAGTCCCTGGATATAGAGGCATGTAGAGGCACATCTTATTTACTGAACACTGTGAAGCACTACAAATGCCTGTTTCCTCTCTCCTTAAATAGCCCTGTTTCCTCTGAATGGAGAAAATGTAATATGCAAAAAAAGAGCATCAAATATACACCAACCAGTTCTGCTCTGTTGACAACCATATAGGCACTTCATCTGCCTTTGTACTCAGCATTGATGAGGCCACAACTCAAGTAATGTGTTCACTTTTTGGCAATTCAATACAAGACAGACATCAACGTGCTGGAGCAAGTGCAGAGGATGGCAATGAAACTGGTGAAGAGCCTGGAGAATAAATCTTATGAACAGTGACTGAAGGAGTTGGGGCTATTTGAAAAACAGGAGGCTGAGGGGAAACCTTATCACACTCTACAGCTACCTGAAAGGATGCCATGGAGAGATTGGTGCTGGTCTCTTTTCACAGATAAGTCGCAATAGAACAAGAGAGAAAAGCCTCAAGATGCAACTGGGTAGCTTTAGACTGGACATTAACAAAAATGTTTACACAGGAAGTGTGATCAAGCATTGGAATGGACTGCCCAGGGAGGTGGTTGAGTCACCAGCCCTGGATGTATTTAAAGGTCATTTAGATGTGGTTCTTGGTGATACAGTTTAGTGGTAAAATTTGTAGAGAAGGGTTGTTGGTTGGACTTGATTCCAAGAATCTTTTCCAACCCGCACATTTCTGTGATTCTGTGATCTCCAGAGAATTTTTTTTTTTCCAATGTCATGGAGATGAGGTTGGCAGATGCTAATAAACAACTGCAGATTTTGGAAAATTTAAAATGGGACTAAACACATTCACATAAAATTTTACAGCTTATTTTGGATATTCAAAGGAATGTCCCTTAGAGATAAAATCACACAGGCAAATGTTGTAGAGTTAATTTCAGGGACTTCATACATAGTTTATGAAACCATTGATCTTTGGTTCTGTGATCATTTCAATTAGGGTAACAGATTGGTTTCCACTAATTTCAGTCAAAAATCACAATGCCTTTATCTATTTTCAGACAAGATTCTACTCTTCTCTTCTGGAGGAAGCATAATGAATGCTGAAAATTCCTAAATAGCATTTGAACATCTACATATGTGAACACACTTTTTAGTCATCAGCAACTAAGATTTAAAATTCACTGCCTTCAATAATAGACGGTAGCTTTTTAAAAAAATCTTATTTCGTGTTTTAAATATGTTCCTTCAAAAGACTGTGCACTTCTTGATATCTATTAGAGAAGCTGTATCATAGTATCATACCAAAATCACATTTAGCAGAAACAAAGGTTAGAATATAAAAGCTATACATGGAGTATTTCCCTAGTATGTCTTCTTACCCTCCAGTATGCAGTATTTAAATAAGTGTGCGTTAGTGCAGTACAAGAGATATAACATGACTCCTACATGTATAAATATTTTAGTGTTCCCTCTGAAGTTGCATTAAAAGCTAATAAATATTACCATAAATATTTGGTATTTCCACCAACTTGTCTCAGATTGAAAAGAAAAAAAAAATATATATATATATATATAATATTTTAAAAAATATTTCTTTTTTGTGCTCACACAGACAAATATTTAAGCTGTTCAAGTTAGATATATGTACTGACCTTTGTATTTAAGATTGTAATTTCATTAAGTAGAAAATATTTTCACCACTCAGCTGTCTGTCCTCCAAGTTGTTTAACAGGTTGGTTTGCTCTCTGCTTGCAATGAAGTACAACATTGTTTACCTATATGTTTGAGTATTAATAACAGTTTTCATTCCAACAAATAGTTTGAAAATTGGGATGCTGAAAGGAAAATTAATGTTAGTCAGAAGGCCACACAAATGTGGGAAATGTATCCTATGGATGTGTTTGGTGTTAAAGAGCATAGCTTAATTTACCTTACAGAACCAAAACTAAATTCCCTGTTGGTTCTTGGCTCATCCTCCTTCTAGAAGGAGAACATAGAGAATATGCTTAATTCATAACATCACAACCTACGACTTCAATAAACTGCAATTATTTCTAGCTTACTGAAAGTTTATTGCATTTGATACACACAGTTTTGCCATGTTAGTAGTTTGTCAGATAACTGTATTAACACTAGGCTCACAAACAAAAAACTAGTTTCTAATTTAAAGGCTTTGTGAAAAACAACCATTGTTTTTTCTCCCCCTCTGCTTACCTCCACCAACTCCTCTCATTAACTTAATGGTGGGTTTAAGAACTAGCAACCAACCAAATGATATTTTCCCATTAAACCACAATTATTGTTAGCAGTTAACATCTTGATCCTTCCTTTTTTTTTTTTCAATTTCCCATTTTTAAAATAGTGTGAAAGACACCCATACTGTAAAATTATTTTCATGTATGCAATCCAAAAGATTCAGAAATGTATTTTGGAGTATTGTGATTTTACAATACCAAGACCATCACAAGAACAAAGAGCTTTGTTTTGTGATATTTCTGTTCATATTGTTCTGAAATTGTCATGAAGATGAATTCTAGAGTTTCCAGCTTTATTTTTGCAGCCTTTGTTATGAATATGGTCTGATTTTGTGCCAACCTTTGTCACTAGAATGAGAATCAGAATACATTATGAAAACTAAAATGTACTAAGCATTAAAATTCTGTGATAGCTCATTTTTGTGACAAAGAGATCATTAGAAAAGAATGGCACAAAATTAATCAATTATAGTGACAGTCTCATGATTGTAATAGGAATAGAAAGTGGCCATACTGAGGAATGGTTTAAAATTAACTCATGGTTTAAAATGGTTTAAAATTAACTCATTCATACCTGGACATTCACCTCTTATCCCAAAAAATCAGAATTGTTGATTAACACAGACCATATACAGAGAATATAACCTGATTTTTTAAAAACTAAAAATTTGAAAATTCTGCTTATTTTTGAGTAATTTTCCAGCATTCTTACAATTTCATTCTTATGTTTTTGTGCATATATATTATCTGGTTTTCTCACTGAAAGAGAAAAGTTGCACCATTATCTCCTAGTACCTAGCTGTAAGTTGAAGTTAAAAAAAGGGCGGGAGGGAAGCTCTTAAATCTACTTTTTAGATTCTTTTACCTTATTTTTTTCCCCACATTTTTCTATTCCTTTTTGAATTCCAATTAAAAAAAGAAAAATATTATTTTCAGTGATATCAGAAAAATACAGAGATAAAGGTATTTAGAAAAGTCCTCTGTCTGGTTAATTGCTCTTTTTACTTTTTCTTCTCTTGAAGTAGAATTCTCAAACTCTATCAAGTGGTCAAGCATACAGATTAAGGGCTGAGGCCTCATGATAGATTAACTTCACAGAATCATAGAGTCACAGAACTTTAGGGGTTGAAGGGACCTCCAGAGATCATTGAGTCCAACCTCCCTGCCAAGGCAGGACCATCTAGGGTAGTTCACTCAGGAACACATCCAGGAGGGTTTTGAAAGTCTCCAAAGAAGAACCCACAACCCCGTGGAGCAGTCTGTTGCAGTGCTCTGCCACCTCCTCAGATTTGTATCATGAGCGAACTTGCTGAGGGTACACTCAAAGCCCTCATCCAAGTCATTGATAATGATGACCCAAAACTAGACTCAATACTGATCCCTTGGGAACACCACTGGCTACAGGCCTCTAACTTGACTCTGTGACACTGATGACAACCCTCTAAACTCTGATGTTGAGACAGTTTTCAGTACATCTCACAGACCAGACACATCTCCTGAGCTTCTCTGTGAGGATGTTGTGGGAGACAGTATCAAAGTCTTGCTGAAGTCAAGGAATATGACATCCACAGCTCTTCCTTCATCTACTCATTTGGTGATGGTATCACAGAAGGCTATCAGATTAATCAAGCAAGATCTTCCTTTAGTAAATCCACATTGGCTAGTCCTCATAACCCTCTTTTCTTTCATGTGGTTATAGAAGGCCTCCAGAATAAGCTGCTCCATTACTTTTCCAGGAATGGAGGGAAGAATGCTTGGTCTGTAGTTGCCTGGGTCTTCCTTCTTGCCTTTTTTAAGACTTGAGTGGCATTCATTTTCTTCCAGTTGTCAGGCACCTCTCCTGTTCTTCATGACTTTTCAAAAATTATGGAGAGATGGAGCAACTCTATCAGCCAGTTATCTCAGCAGTCGTGGATGCAACCCATCAGGGCTCACGGATTTGTGTGTTTTCAGTTGGTACAACAGATCTCTAACCCAGTCCTGACTGGCTAACAGAGTGTTTGTTGTCTTCTCTCCACTTCTGCTTGCTTGTTTCCAGAGACTGAAGTTCCTGAGGGTTAGTCTTAATACTCAGGCAAAGAAGATATTCAGCAACTCTGCCATCTCTGTGTCTTCAGTTATAACATCTCCCACATAGTTCAGTACTGGACCTACCTTTTTCTTGATCTTCCTTTTGTTATTAATGTACTTGAAAAAGGTCTTCTTGTTTTCTTTCACCTCCCTGACAAGACTCATTTCCAAGAGCGTCTTGGCCATTCTTGTCACTTCTCTACATTCTCTGGTAATATTTTTATAATCCACCCAATTGACCAGACCTTTTTTCCACATATTGCAAACCTCCATTTTGAGTTTTTCCAAATGGTCCTTGCTTATCCATCGAGGTCTTCTTCCTCCCTTAGTTGTTTGTTTTTTTGGTTTTTTTTCTTCAAGGGAATACATTTTTCTTGAGCCTGGAGGAAGTAATGTTTGAATATTAACCAGCTCTCTTAGGCCGCCTTTCTTTCTAAAGGCCTAGTCCACTGGATACTTCTAAGTAGATTTTTGAAGAGGGCAAATTGGCAAATTTAGCCATCTTAAATTCCAGGGTTGAAATATTACTTATCACCCTGCTTCTTTCCCTAGTGATACTAAATTCTAACATGTTGTGGTCACTACAGTCAAGATTAACCCCAGCCTTAACATCTACAACCAGTTCTTCATTATTTGTTAATACTGTTGGTTCTTCAACAATCTGCTTGAGAAAATTGTCCTTAATGCACTACAAGAACTTTTAGACTCTTTATGTTTGACTGTGTGGTCTTCCCAATTAGTGTCAGAGTGACTGAAGTCACCCAGAAGCACCAGAGCACTCAATCTTGAGACTACTTCCAGTTGTCATCAACAGCTTCTTCTTGGTTTGGTGGCCTGTAGTAAATGCCCACAACCATGTCACTCATGTTTGCATGTCCCTTGATTCTTACCCATAAGCTTTCAATGCTTTCATCATCTCCCCCTGGGCTAAGCTTAATGTGTTCTAGTTGCTTGTTCACATAGAGAGCAACTCCACCACCTCGCCTTGTCAGTCTATCCCTCCTGCAAAGTACATAGTTATCAATTACCACATTCCAGTCACGCAAGCTGTCCCACCATGGCTCTGTAACTCCAATGAGACCATAATCTCATGACTACACCCAGATCTCTAGTGTAATTGCCATCAGATCATAACCCTTTGACTGCACATGGATTTATGACTCCTATTTATTCCCCATGCTGCATGTATGGGTGTACAGGCATTGCAGGGAGTGAGCGGAGCATGCTAATTCTACCCTGGTGGTGTGGGAGGCCTTCTGGTCTTATTACTAGTAGAACACTGCCCCACTTGTGCAATCCTTGTTATCATTACAAACTGGGGAGTGATGTCATAGACAGCAGCCCTGCAAAAAAGGATGTGGGGGTACAGGTGGACAAAAAAAAGCTGGGTATGAGCCAACAATATTCATTTGAAGTCCAGAATCATAGAATCACAGAATGTTTTGGGTTGGAAGATACCTTAAGACCATATAGGTCCAAATTCTCTGCCATGGGCAGGGACACCTTCCACTAGACCAGGTCCAGCCTGGTCAAGGTCACCTCCAGCCTAGCCTTGAACACTTCTAGGGAGGGAACACCCACAACTTCCCTGGGCAACTTGTTCCTGTGTCTCATCATCCTCATTTTCCAACTTAAGCTACTCCCCCTTGTCCAACCAATACAAGCCCCTATAAAAAGTCACCCACAGTTTTCTTAAAGGGTCTCTTCAGGTACTGGAAGACCAATCACATTCTGGACTGCATTAAAAGAAGCATGGCCAGCAGATTGAGACAGGTGATTCTGCCAACTTGCTCTCTTGAGACCTCACCTGGACTACTATGTTCATCTCTGGCCCCTTCAATACGAGAAGTATATGGACATGAGAAGCAGGTCCCCAGGAGGCCTGTGGAAATGTTCAGAGGTCTGGATCATCTCTCTGTTATGGTAGGTATGGTTTGAGATAGGATTTCTCAAAATTAATATAGCTTATTAATTTTTATATTCTTGCTACTGGCCACAATTTTTAATAATAGGTTCTTTGCAATGATCATGAAAACATTACACATAGGAAAACAGAGGATCTAGAGCACTTGAGAAATAACTATCAATAATGCAACAAACATTAAGCCATTAGAACTGGAAAGAGGTTCTTGTGGTCAGTTATACTGCTTGCCCATTAGATGAACTTGAGAAACTCATTTCTACTTAAAGCAGAAGACATTTGGATTCATTTAGAGTTTTACAGAGTTTTGCAAAGAGCCTTGGAATATTTGCTCACAAAATTAGTACCTCCAGATTCCCGGGGCTAACTACAGTTTCAGACAATATCCAAACTTTTGCAGGGTGTTCTGTTTATGTATTAGCAGTATTTGAGGCTTTTAAATTTTCCCAGGCTCTAATAGGGTGCTAGGAGAAAGGCAGATGATCTCTGACGGGATCCTCTTTGATGATCTGTGTCCCTTCCAGGGCTCCCAGTCTCAGCAGAAAACTTGCAGATGGTCAGATGGACACAATGTTGCACAGTCTAAGCAAGCCTATTTTGTGAAGGCACTCGATGCCCTCCCCTGGCAAACTTGAGATGTCACAAGTTTCCAGGTAGACAAACACAAAGTATCGGGGCATTTTATTATGTAGCAGGCAGAGCATAGCAGGGTGGAACTGCAGTGAGGCAGAAGCACATTAAGACAGAGCACATCATCTTTACCTGCCCATCTCTTTGTATCAGTGTAGCCTGAGACTAATGGTTCTTGGCCACAGACTAGCTAAACAGAATGGCAGTTTGCCAAACTTAACCATATTAGGTAAAGTCAGGCCTTACTTTTACCTTTTTAGGGCAGAATATAAACAAGTGTATAAACACGCACTGTTTACAAGCCCTGTTTAAAAGTTTAGAAGGGACACGGATGAGACTGGAAGGCACCAGGGCCTTGCTTCCCCCAACAGCAGAAAGAGGGAGAGAAGGGAAACATGTCTAGACAAACCAAGACATGTTTAGGCCTATTTTGGCCTTCCATGACACTCTCCTATGAAGGCAGGCTTAGAGAGTTGGAGTTTTTTCAGCCTGGAGAAGGCTCTGTGGAGACATTGTAGTAGCCTCCCCATACCTGAAGGGTGGCTGCAAGAAAGCTCTGGAGGGATGTTTACAAAGGCATGTAGCAATAGGACAAGGGGCAATCGTTTTAAACTAGATCAGGATAGATTTAGATAAAACACTAGGAAGTTCTTTAAGGGTGGTGGAACCCTAGAACAGGTCATCCAGGGAAATGGTGAAGGCTCCATCCCTGGAGATATTCAAGCTAATGCTTGCTGGTACTCTGAGAAACCTGATTTACTTGGGAATGTCCCTGCTTACTGCAGGAAGGTTGGAGTAGATAATTTTTAAAGGTCCTTTCTAACCCAATTGTTGTAGGGTACTCAAAATTCCTTCATTCTCCTCCCCACTCCATTTTCAGGGGTTTGAATGGAGAGGAGAAGAAGGCACAAAACCTGCTTCCCCATACCCCTTGTGGGCCTGAAAGGGGAATAGCAAAAGGTATCTTTCTCCACACATGTACTGACCTGTGTGGAAGCCTAAGCTGGGAATCAGGCAGATGGTTGGCTGGGTTCTTCACTCCTAGTATGAAATGGCAAATGGACACTTTGTCTAGAAAAACATAAATAGAGCAAGGGGAAAAGGCATAGAGTTCCTGCCTTGACAGAGCTCCTGACAGGACAGGTTCCTGACTTGAAAGACTTCCTGCAGTGACAGAGTTCCTGCTGTAGACCATCCCCACTTTTGGAAAGCTCCTACCTTTTTACACTGCTTTAGGTTTTTGCACCATCCCTGCTTTTGGATGGTTCTCCCGACCTTTGCAGCATTCTATGCAAAGTTGCAAGCTTGGCAAGTCCTGTGGTCCATTTGAGAGATCTGCTGGTGGCACGTGGACCTGGCTAGTCTCAGACCATACCACAGCCTTGATTTCCTGGCTGTTATTCTGAGTAAGGCAACACCAGTTCAGAATAACAGCCCTAATAGTTTGGCTCTCCCCTGCTGCTGCTGAGGCAGCATCACTTCTATGAATGCCTGTGTTGTGGAAGCCACGTCTAGAAACATTTCTGAGTCTGGTGGTTTTTCCACCCACCTTGGACTTTTGCTGTTTGGATTCATGATTGGATATTGCTTGCAGCATCAGAAAGCAGCTGAGATGCAGAGAAATCCAGCAAGAGACCACTGTCAAATACCTATCTCACCTTCATGAGTAAATCCTGCTGTTCCCTTAACTCTCTGCTCACCCTGATTGATAGTAGTGTAAAGCTGTGTTTGTAGCTAGGCCTTTTCCATTTTCTGACTCCTAAATCTCTAACTTTGCCCATAACATCATTTTGAAGAATTCCCTGTAAATAAACCTAAACTAATTCTGTTATAGTTTGAGGGCGAGGTTTTCAGGAAAATAAAATAATTATATTTTTACAATTCCTGATTCAGCCACATTAATTTCCTGCCTCCACAACATCAATTCAATCTATGATTCTATTTAGCACTTGCAAAATGAAATAAACTAGATGGACAAGCCATTGTGATTCAAGACAGCATTCCTTTAACATCATCAAAACATAATTTCTCTCACACTGTTTCAACTCTTTATAGTACAGTTTCATAGAACTGAAGATGGGATCCGACACACAACTAGTCTTCTTTATGGACAAATGCAGTTGTCAGTTGCACTGGTCCTTTTTATTTTCATTAGAATTGTTTTAATACTGAACAAATTAGAAGTAGACTTCTAATATAATAAAGCATTCTTAACCATTAAGAAATATATTCCTTCTTCCTTTTAAAGTTCACCACATATATGCACAACAAAAGGCATAATAGTGCTCAAAGAAGTACTGGATCACACAGCTATGGGAATAAGATTATGTTTGGGTCATCAACAATAAACTGGAATCCATGGAGCTCAACCTGGGGATGTGCAACATTAAAAACAGAGAACTTATGGGTAAAGGTTAAAGGCAAGGCATGGGAAGGGGACATCATAGTAGGAGTATGCTACAGACCTCCTGATCAGGAAGGCGGAGTAGAGGAGGCCCTTTACAAACAAATAGGAGAAGCTTCACGCTCACAGGCCCTGGTACTCATGGAAGGATATCACAGCAGAGAACCAGCAAACTAAGAGGTTTCTGGAGTGCACTGATGATAACTTCCTCCTTCAAGTGGCATCAAGAAGGGTGCACAGTAAACTCACTGCTCTGGAATTCAGAAGAGCAGACTTCAATCTCTTCAGGGACCTTCTTGTCAGGGTGCCATGGGAAAAAAACTCTAAAAGGAAGGGGGGGCCAGGATAGCTGGTCAATGTTCAAGGATCACCTCCTCCAGGCCCAGGAGCAATCCATCCCAAAAAAGAGAAAGGCAAGAAAGAATGCAAGGAGGCCTGCATGGATGAATGGAGAGCTCCTGGAAAAAACTAACACACAAGAAGAAAGCCTACAGAGAGTGGAAGAAAGGACAAGTAACCTGAGATGAATATAAAGAAATTCTTCGTGCAAGCAGAGATCAGGTTAGGAAAGCTAGACCTGAATCTGGCTAGGGACATTAAGGGGACCAAGAAGAATTTCTTCAGGTATATCAGTGAGAAAAGGAGGATTAGGGATGTGGGATCCTTTCAGACGGGAAATGGAGAACCGGCGACAAGGGATATTGTTAAGATTGAGGTACTCAGTGACTGCTTTGCCTCAGTCTTCAGCAGCAAGTGTTCCAATCACAATGTCCAAAGTCCAGAGGAACAAAGTAATGACTGTGAGAAGGAAGATCTGTCCACTATAATTGAAGATCATGTTCAAGAGCACAAGTCCATGGGGCCCTGATAAGAACCACCCATGGGTCCTGAGGGATCTGGCAGATGAAGTTGCTAAACCACTGTCCATCCTATCTGAAAGGTCATGGCAGACTGGTGAAGTTCCCACTGACTAGAAAAGAGCAAACCTAACACCTAATTTTTAATCAGCGAAAGATTGGAATGAAACAGAAAATGGATAAGACAAGAGCAATCTTCCTCTGCTTGGAGTCTGAAAATGTATTGATTGAATGATATCCAAACTGGTAGAATAGCAGGGGAAAAAAAAAAAGAAAAAAGAAGAAAGAAAAAAGAAAAAAAAAAAGTTTTTCACATTGCAAATGGAAGTGTTGCTTTGTTCATTTCTTTCCCCCCCGTTCATTTTCTTTCACTATTTTTGGGGTTTTTTCCCATATATATATATATAAAAATTAAATGTGTTTTGCTGTGTAGCACTATGTATGCACTGTTGTTTAGTGTGTGAGCACTACATATGCACTGTTGCCTTGTGTGTGATCCCAGGATAGCTAATTAGACTCTTAAGGATCTACAGAGCTAAACACTTGATCTTAATTTGCCCATGGGAAATAATATGCTAAATAATAATGTCATCTGATTAAGTCTTCTCAGGCAAAACATGTGCTTGCTGGCCATAACATTTGAAATTAACATCCCAAAACAAAATTAAAATTCAGTATGATTATCTCAGATTATGATAACATGCTCATAGCATTTAGTGCACTCAAGCATAATATGGTGTCCTGATTGTAAAACTAAACTACTTGTCAAAACTTGTATTAAATTCAAGATAAGATGGTCTTCACTGTCTTTGACATTTTACACTCTTGCAAAACACATTAAGGAAAATATAAAAATGCTATAATAACAGAAATCAAATATTTGAAGCACATCTTGCAATTCATTTATTGAGACTAAGAGCTCTCACTGACACATTAGGAGTTTGCAGAGTTACATGAATGCCTTGCTAGTATGATTCATAGAATCTTCAAATTCTGAGCAGTGAGGAATGGTTCACGTATTTTGGATCAACATGTTTCAGAGTCACACAACATCCTCTGCTTTTTCCCTACTGACATTGCTGGGAGGAATTTGTGCCACTGTTGGTGTTTGGATTTTACACTCTGGAAAGTTAATAAAGAACTCATAGTTACGTCCCCAAAAATCCTGACTAAATTCCTCCCTCAGGGGTGAAGTATATTTATGTGTCCCATTCTGCAGCAACGAAACTAGGGCCTGGCAAATATCTGTTACAAATCAGCAAATCAGAAGGCTCTTTTAAGGTTGACTTAGACAAAAATGTGCATGGTGTTAGACTGTTTTTGTAAATACATCCTGGGATTTAAAGTAGAGTAAGAGCTTCACTGCAAAAACCCAGTAACAGACCACCGTTGCAATATGGGAAATGGCATAATAATTATTTGGAGGAGGCCTGTCTTCAGACATTTCAAAAATACTTTCACAACAGTTTTATAAAGAATTTCAGTAGGCAATGGAAGTTGTCAATTCCCTCATATACATGTGAAAATAAAAGATTGCTAAAGCTTCCTAATGAATGTATTTTGCAGAAACTAGGACTTAAGAACAGAGAGAAAAAACAAATATAAAGTAAGTTAATTACTGATCACTGAATAACCTAGCAATGTTTGAACTCTGCTATACTCTAAATATAGATGTAAAAACCCAAATGTTTAAACACAATGTTTGTGGCTGGTGGGTAGGGTACTCAGGACTGAAGAACATATGTAATGTAATAAGCTTCTTTGATTTGCACAGGATTAGTTCCATGTTGAAATATTGTATTTTGGTATATGAACACAAGTTGATTTCATTAAGAATTCACTAAATTATTCAGTATGAGTTTGTTTTTTTCTTAATTGTGGAAGCATGAAAGAAGGACAGTAAAGAGTCTGAACATAAGTGAAGTGAAGAAAGTGAAAGATCACATCATGGGAACTTTTCTATTCTATTACTTTTGTCAGCACACCAGTCATCAATTATCATCACCAAACACTGCTCCCAAAACACATGATGCTAGAAAGTAAGTCTTGTGCAGTTTGCTTAAATACTTGAGCATAAGTATGGGGAAGGGAAGAATTCACTTCCAAAACCTGATTTCTTTCTGATTTTGATGATTTAGAAAGAGAAGGATGCCAACAGAGTGCCTAGGAGTGTACAGAGAGAGAACTGAGCTATTGAAGTTGAATTACCATGAGACTAAGCCCAAAAGTTTCCCAAAGTCAAACAAAAACAAAAAACAACTGAATAAATGAAAACAAAAAGCCCAAACAAAAAACTTCAGAATTTTTCATGGAAGTTCAATTATTTTGTGAACCCTCAGCTTTTGTTTTCCTTCTTCTTTACAGCTGCCGTTTAGAGGTAGTATAGTTTGTGGGTTTTTTCCTGTTAGAAAAGTGAGCTTCTAATTAAAGTGTTATAAAAGCTCAAAAACTCAAAACGAAGTCACAAAAGAAACAGCAGAGAGAAATGAGGAAACGTCAAATGTGGCATAAAGAATCTATGAGAAGGTAGCAACACATATGGATGAAATGAGAAGAGAAATCTGAAGAAATCTGAACAAATAATTACTGACAGCTATCTAAGGTCCTATATAAATGTAGATGGTCATACAATGCATTTTAAAAAGATAACACAAGGAGGGGAGGCACACCTATTTTTATCCTAACAGCATAGAAAAAGGGCCAATAAAAAGAATATAATTGATAAAGAAGTTTGAAAGCAAATGGATTTGTAGCAGTGAGAGTTTTAGGCTTTAAACAGGGTAGTTTTCTATGGCATTAAACCTTGGCAATCATCCAAAGGTCCACTCAGCTGTTTACTTAGTCCCCCTCCTCTGCAGAATGGAAGAAGAACATAAAATGAAGAAAAGTTTATAAGTCAAAGTAAAGGCAAGGAGACGACTTAGTAAGTAATGTCATGGATGAAACACCTGATTTTGAGAAAGTGAATTCAATTTATTCCTGTAAAAATAGATCCAAGTAGTGAGAAATAAAGACAAACATTAAAATAACACTTTCCCCCTTCACTTTCAGGCTCAATTTCTTAGCTCCTGACTGCTCTAGTTGCCTCAGGCAGATCGTGACAGGTGGTAAGATGTGGTCAGGGCACAGAGGTTTCTCTGCGCTGCAGCTTCTTCCTCACCGTTATGCTCTGCTCTACTGTGTACTTCTAAACACAGGAGGCAGGGAAATCTCTGTTCTGGAAACTGGAACACCTTCTCCTCCCTCTCTGTTCTCAGTGTTTGCTGTCATGTTTCCCACTATTTTTCTGTCTTTTGACTGCAGCGCATTTGCACCCTTTCCTAAAACTTTTTTTTCTAAAGCATTACCATCTTTTCAGAGGGTGTTAGTGGGTTCACTAGAGACAGATGGAACTGTCCAGCACAGAAGAGACTCTAGAATCTTTTCACAGAGTTCACTCCTGTAACTCACTTCCAGCACCTGGCAGTTGCATGGCATGTACATCTGTTTATTACTGAAGAAAGAGAAACTGTTTAAGGACTGTAGGAGGCAGACCCATTCCAGATGTAGGTTGACAAGGTTCAGGAATGTCTCCATGACATGTTTCTGTAGCAAGACTAGTTAGGCAGGGTACTACCTGCTTCCAGTTGTAATTTGTACGGTTCAAGAAGGAACTGCCCTTGTGAAGTGATGAAAACTTAATGCAAACCTAAGAGCACTCCGCATGGTATTCTTTTAACATTCAATCCAGATACCTAAAGGAATGAGTAGCTTATGCTCCACTACATTGCCAATGAATTATAATCTTTTTTTTCAGTTGAATTTATCATCAATTCTAAGTGACCAAAAGTGTAGATTTTTAAAATCTGATTTTAGCAGATCTTTTTATTGTTTGCTGGCTAAATACATCCTGAAATGTCATGCTTACCACCTAGTAGATGAAACTAGTAATAATTATTACTGAAAAACAAACAATATTCTACAGTTTAAGCATGTTGTAAACCATTTATAATTATTTATCACTGATAACACTAGGAGTTTAAGACAACTTATACATCCCTGGAAGATGCACATTTTGCAATTTTCCCTCTGGTAGCATAAATGTTATTTTATTTGTTTGCTTGCTTTCTTGTCATCATTGCTTTGCTTTGTTTATTTTTAAGGAAACTGCACAGTTACTATATTTCCTAATAGCTATATTTTTACATTAGCAACTATGAAAATAAAGTAAAAATAAATTCTGAAAAAATATATATATATTTAGCATTCTTGTGAAACAGAAATACTATTCTGCAGGCCTTTATAAATGCTCAGAAAAGTGCTTACATATAGACAAATGTAATCATGAATGTAAGGTTTACTTGTTTACTTTTTGTGGCTTTGTATAAATCAGTTATGTGAAAACACTGCTAATCCAGAGGATTAAAAGAAAAAAAATTACTGCAAATCTAGGATGGGAACTAGGTTTTACTCATGGCTATTTGACTTAATACAGCAACATCAGTGATTGCCAACAAAGTACTGTAAATAATGTATTCAGATCTGAACATTACCTTGTATATTTTATAATTTTTTCTCTTAATTTATTTTCATTCTCTAGGATGTAAAGGCCCTCTAGTTCCAACTCAAAACTGAAGATGTATTTGTGCAGAAATTCTCCACACTTTGCAAGATGTGCCTTTTGAGTAAATGTTTTTTAGAAGGAAAATTAGCTTTTGAAAGCCTTCATATGAATACATTGTATGTATCCAAATTCAGCATTTGATATTGATCCAAATTTTTCATTATCCATCTGCATGTTCAGAATTGAGTAGCAATGACCAACTGCTTTCTGTATGTGGACCCTTATTGCCAAAATGAGATCAAACCTATTGGAAACATCTGAGAACAGGCACTGAGCTCTTCCCCATCTGCATTTTGATGATACACTTCCTACCTTCTGAGGATTTTTTTTTTTGGAGAAGCTGTAATCATGATGCACTCTTAAAGGCAATGAAGAACCTACTGAACAAACATTCCCACGTCTTTTTCATCTAACCTTCAGTATTCAATAAAGACAGTACAGGGATATTTGTGAGAGGGAGGGAATGTTGATGGAAAGTGTTTTATTTTTAAATTTTTTTTCATATGTCTGTCTGCTTCTGTAGGTATATCCACAAACATACACTTGATTTCCTAATGTTTTTTAAAAAGTTTTATTTCTCTAAGAAAAGAATTACCATCCTTTAGGGAATGTGTGTAAATCATGTAACATGTTCATAACTAAGCACTTCATTCTGCTTCTGACTAACAGTTTGTAAATTGCACAATTAACATATTTTTACACATTTCCTGTACAGCTTGTCAGAGTATTTCTTTGGTTGAATTCAGGTATTGGCCAAAGAGATTTCACTCCTAGGAATTTCTGTCTTTCAGTAACTGAAGTTGGCTTAGGTCTATACATTTAAGGAAAAAAATAAATCCCTTAAAGACTGAAACTGTTGCTGTGTTATTTTCTTGTATCTTGGAAATCAGTCTAGGTATTAAAGCTCTTTTCCCCTCTTTAAGTTAAAAACAGTTGCCACACTGCCACCTTACGGCTAAAATAAGATGTTCACAGTAAAACCGTCTCCCACAGACCTTGTGTTTTGATACTTCAACGTTTTATGTGGTTTCCGCTGTGTAAGGAATGATTTAAACTTTAACCCCTCCTGAGAATCAACTTAACCTTCAGTTTAACTGAAACATCGTTTCTTAACTGGCTTTGTCATTCAATTTGCGAGAAATAATGGTTGGACCCAGTGATTTTAAAGGTCTTTTCTAATCAAAATTATTCTATGATTCTAACACAGTGTAAGGCAGCAGACAGGAGACTTAAGATTCAGTGGGCAACATCTAAACTTATTTTAAAAATGATGTGAAATTCCATGAAAATCTTTGATCAGCATCTGTTTCAAGTCTACACTACATTATGTGAATGATGAAAAAAAAAAGTAAACTAAATCCACTGAATATTATGCCTTTTTTTTTATTAGTGCATCTGTGTAGCAGTGTGAAATGAAACCATGTCACACACTGAAGAAATACATGTGTAAACAACACTTTTTTCTTTC
>VWZI01021470.1:57123-80775 GCA_013396835.1 Psilopogon haemacephalus
TTACCTTTGAGCAGCATAAATCAATCAGATCTGAAGTAAAAAACAAACAAACAAACAAAAAAACCCCAAAACATTGAAGCACAATTTTCTAACATTATCCGTAGTGGACTCTTTCAGAAAATATATTTCTAGTACAATAAGACTAGCCACGATTATTGTAAATTTTGTTCTCAGAACACCAGATCTTCCCTCTGATCTGAATAATAGAGGGTGAATTTTCCTCAATGACACTTTGCTTCCAACTGTAAGCTGAATGATGTATCTCTTCCTGCTTTTCAATTAAATCTGTCCCAGAAAGGTATTAAAATTGGTCCCAGGACAATGTGTTGCAGTTAGAGCTCAGCTGTGCCTGCTTTGCTGGAATCCATAGCAGAAGCTGTAATATCATTTAAGAAAAAGAGCTTTTGTTCAAGAGGGAGATACAAGAAAAAGAAATGCATTGGTCCTAATTATAACATGCTAGATAAAAAGTACAGACAGAAGTGTAAAACACCTGTAAGTGAAAGGATCAAAAGATATAACATACATTCAGGAGCCACCTTGTACATCAGTCTACAGTATTTAACAACAATAATTATCATCATGATCCCTAATGATCATCTTTGAAGAAAATATAGCAGAGATTTTACAATGAATATGAGCCACATTAAATCACTGAAGATTTTTATATCATATCTTGAACTATAGGTGAGAGCATATGAAATTCAAGTTTCCATTCAGGACTGCCTGTGACAATAGGTTTACATGTTAAAAAAAACAGTCAAGTCAACTTATACAGTCTTTTGAGTAAAAAATGGTAACATTATTTTTAACAGCTATTAAACATTGATAAAACTGAATTTCTTTAATAAGATTACCTTTTCCCCTAAGATTACCTTTGCCCACTAAGAACACCTTCAAATACAATTTTTGCCACTTTTCCTATTTTAGAATCATCAACATCTGACATTTGCTATCTGAATAAATGAAGAACAATCAGGACAATATGAAGGCCAGTTAAGAGCCGTGGCACCACAGAACTCATCATTAACTTTAAAACCATAGAAATTGAGATAGTATTTGGCTTAGAGTTGTGGCAGATAACATCATCCTCACAAACACTGAAGCTTGACAGTTACCTGACAAAGGGCTAAGGCTTGCTAAATGCTGCTGAAGGTAACCTTGGCACCTCACAGAAATAAACTGGTTTCTTCTAGGCACACAAGCTCTCAGTCTGCTTTTCTGTTGGTTTGTGGGCTTGACCATGTCTTGGAAGGGCAAAGTAGGCCTGATATGTGTCCTGGCTTGTCCAGGCACAATCCCCTTCTGCTTTGTTGGAGTGGGGAGTAATGCCTGAAAAGAACAAAAGGCTTGGAGACATCAAGTCTGAGGACCCAGGACTTGACCAGACTTGTTCTGCTTCTCTGGTAAGACAAGTACATACACCTGGCCTGTGCTTTCCCAAATATGGATAACACAAGCCCCTGGCTTCACCTCATATGGTTAGTTTTGGCAAAGTGCCATTCTGATTGTCTAATCTCTGTGGCCAAATGGAGCCATCAGACTGAGACAACTGATAAAATAGGAATGAAGTCGTAAACAATGTGCTCTGCCTTATTTTCCTTTGCCTTGCCATGCTGCTGCCATGCTCCAGACAGCTTTGCTGTGTAACAGTAAGCTTTTACACTTCAAGCTTATCCACCTGGAAACTTTGCTGTGCCTCAGTTTACCTGGGAGAGTCATTAAGTGCATTCACACAGTATGCAAGTTTTCTGGCAAGATTTAATATTAATAAATTTTCATTGTTTAGTTTAATAGTTTTGCCTCAGTTGTTAATAATCACAAACATAATCAATATTACATCAGACCCCCAACTAATTAGAAATTGACCACACACAGGTCACTCTACTTAGACTAAAAATGAGGAGTCCCTCTATGGAAACATTTTGAGTTGGACTCCATGCAGCAGGTGGCTTGGAAGTCAGATCGCCCCTTAGAATGGGATGCTGTCTAAGCATACTTCTGCAGAATGAGTGAGTCATCACTCATCTTTTGGTGAGTGTATATTTTGGTGTCCTGAATAGCAGATTTTCTATTTGTGAGTGTGTGCACATTTTGGTTCATCCTTCTAGGCAGAGTATTTCTTAAAGCTTAAGGTTAAAACTCTATTGGTTGTGTAGTATAGTACATTCTCATCTGACATCCAGATTTGTGATTTAATTGTCAGAGGGAGTGCAGAGTAGTTTTGGTTACAGTGAATCCACAATTGTAAGTGACTGTTGATGTCTGTTTTGTGGGTGCCTCCACAACAAGAGTCAATGATAATCTCCTTGCTGCATCAGCTCTGCTGCTGGTAGAATTCCAGATCAATTTTAAAGTGAGCTTGTGATAGCTCTCCAAATGTATAAAGGACAAAATTGCTATCTAAATTACTTCATTAGTTAGTTGCAGGACCACAGCTTTTGTGTTTAGATCTAGGGAAGGGGCAGAAAGCTATACACTTAAACATTTGTTGTTGACTTAATCCAAGTATTTGAGATGCCTCCCATTATGTGACACGTAAGGCCCTAACCCTTTAAGCACAGTCTTTACACTGAAACAGTGAACTACTGTGCAATTAGATGTTAGATTATTAGGGAAATATCCATGGTAGTCCTGCTATTATTAGTTGACTATAGCTAAATACATATCAGCTGATACAAATATTAGTGTGATTATTAAGCACTAATATACTGGTTTAAGTGTTTTAGCTCCAGAAAATTATTGCATGAAAGATTGTGTCAAATCAAACACAGTGTGAGTGCTACAGTTACAAAGTTAACTACATGAGGATCAGCTAATCCTTAAAACTCTTCTCATCATACAGATAGCAGAAAAAGCTTTCAAAAGTATGAATTATATTTTCTGACATACTAGGTCAAGCTGATGGTGACCCAGAAGAAAGCTGAATTGCAAAAAAAAAGAAAAAGGAAATAGAAATGTAAAATTTGAGGCTGCAGAATATATCCTCAGACAAATTAAATTCAAAAGGAAATTAAAATTTAGCATTTCTCACTTGATGCCACACAGAACACAGTGCTAAATCTCATGTTACCAGATCCCATGATTTAATCCAGTTCTTCCAAAACATTCTTATTTACATTGTGATATGGATCACAGTGGTAATCACATGATACTCTTTCAGTACTCTACTATCTTGGTCAACAGCCACTGTAGTTACTAATAAATTAATATTTCATGCTGGCATGACACAAGTATTATCTTCCAGTTCTATGAGGACTCAACTTAGTGTCACAGTAAGAATAAAAAGAAACCCACAACAATAAATGACCTATCAAGAGCTGACAAATGAATTTAAAAAACCCCAAAGCCAAACCAACCAAAAACCTAAACAAACCCACGTCTCACACACACACCCCATTTCTTTTAATACCTCACAGGATCATAGGATGTCAGGGTTTAGAAGGCACTCAGAGAGATCATTGAGTCTGACCCCCCTGACAGAGCAGGACCATAATCTAGTCCAGGTCACAGAGGAACACATCCAGATGGGCCTTGAAAGTCGCCAGAGGAGACTCCACAACCTGTCTGGGGAGCCTGTTCCAGTGCTCTGGGACCCTTGCAGTAAATAAGTTCCCCCTTGTGTTGAGGTGGAACCTCCTGTGATACAGCTTACATCCACTACTCCTTGTTCTGTCACAGGGAGCAAGTCAGAAGAGCCTGCACCTCCATGCCTGACACCCAGCCTTCAGATATTTATAGACATTTATTAAATCCCCTCTCAGTCTTCTTTTTTCCAAGTCCCTTCCCAAGTCCCTCAACCTCTTCTCATAAGGCATGTGCTCCAGTTCCCTTATCATCCTCATAGCCTTCTGCTGGACCTTCTCTAGCAGATCCCTGT
This sequence comes from Psilopogon haemacephalus, assembly GCA_013396835.1. Taxonomy (NCBI): domain Eukaryota; kingdom Metazoa; phylum Chordata; class Aves; order Piciformes; family Megalaimidae; genus Psilopogon; species Psilopogon haemacephalus. Next base: position 61,004 of record VWZI01021470.1, read on the forward strand.
CCCTCTTAAACTGGGGAGCCCAAAACTGAACACGATACTCAAGATGAGGTCTCATCAGGGCAGAGTAGAGCAGAGGAGAACCTCCCTTTACCAGCTGGATACGCACTTCTTAATGCACCCCAGGATCCCCTTGGCCCTCTTGGCCACATAGGCACATTGCTGTCCCATGGACAACTTGTTTTCCACCAGCATTCCCAGATCCATCTCCACAGGACTGCTCTCCAGTAGACCACCTCCCAACCTGTACTGGTGCAGTTTAATTTTCCTCCCCATATGCAAGACTCTGCACTTGTCCTTGTTGTACCTCATTTGCTTCCTCTCTGCCCAGCTCTCCAGAAGGCCGCACAGCCTTCAGCTGTATCAGCCAAGCCTCCCAGTTTGGTGTCATCAGCAAACTCGATGAGTAGACACTCTGTGCCCTCATCAATGTCATTGATGAAGATGCTGAACAGCACCAGACCCAGCACTGATCCCTTGGGGACTCCACTAGGTACAGCTCTCCAGCTGGACCTAGCACCATTGATCACCACTCTTTGAACTCTGTCTTGTAACCAGTTCTTAATCCACCTCACTGTTTGCTCTTCCATCCCACAATTCCTGACCTTACTCACTAGGATGTTATGAGGGACAGTTTCAAAGGCCTTGATAAAGTCAAAGTACACTATATCCTCTTGTCTCTCTGAATCTACTCATTCAATTATGCCATCATAGAGTACTATCAGGTTAGTCAAGCATGATTTCCCCTTCAAAAATCCATGTTGACTACTCCTGATAACTTTCTTCTCTTCCAAGTGCCTTGAGATGCCCTCCAGAAAGAATTGCTCTGTCATTTTTCCAGGGATGGAGGTGAGGCTGACTGGTCAGTAGTTCCCTGGAACTTCTTTCTTGATTTTTTTGAAGACTGGAGTGACACTGGCTCTCCTCCAGTCCTTAGGCACCTCTCCTGTCTGCCACCATTTGGCAAAAATGATGGAGAGTGGTAGAGCGATAATATCAGCCAGTTCCCTCAGCACCCTTGCATCTCATCAGGGCTCACAGACTTGAGAACGTTCAATTTGTGCAATCTATCTCTAACCCAGTCTGCACTGACCAGTGGGGAGCATTCCCTCCTCCAGGCTTCCTTTACTTCATCCAGAGTCTGGAGTACACAGGGGAGTTCAGCCTTAAGGATAGAGACTGAAGCAAAGAAGGCATTCAGTAACTCTGCCTTCTCCACATCTTCAGTTCCCAAGGCTACCTACTCGATCAGCAGTGGTTCACATATTCTCTATGCTTCCTTTTTCTCCTGATATATTTGAAGAAGCCTTTCCGGTTCTCTTTTACTTCCTTTGCCAGTTTCAGTTCAAAGAGGACTTCGGCCTTTCTTGTTGCCTTCCTACATGCCCTGACAACTTCTCTATAGTTCTCCCAAGTGACAAATCCTTTCTTCCATGAATTGTAAATTTCTTTCTTCCCTGTGATTTCCTTCAGGAGTTCCTTGCTCAGCCATGCAAGTTTCCTAGTATGTCTACCCAGTTTCCTTCTCAAGTCTCCTAGTATGTCTACCCAGTTTCCTTCTCAAGGAAGTGCACCTAGCTAGGACTTGGAGGAAGTGGTCTTTAAAAATTAACCAACTTTCTTTGGTTCCTTTACCCTCCAGAGCCTTAGCCCATGGGATTTCGGCAAGCATGTCTCTGAAGAGTACTAAGTTAGCACTGCAGAAGTCTTGGGTTGTAATTCTACTTGTTGTTCTGCTTCTACCCTGCATCATACTAAACTTCTCTATGTTATGATTACTGTCTCCAAGGCTGTTCCTGGCCTTAATGTCCTCTACCAGTCCCTCTTTATTAGTTATTACAAGGTCCAGCAGCGCACCTCTCTTTGTTGGTTCTTCCACTACTTGCATTAGGAAGTTGTCATTGATACACTGCAAGAGCCTTTTGGACTTGCTGTGCCTGGCTGTGTGAGCTTCCCAGCAAATATCAGGGTAATTGAAGTCACCCATGAGTACCAAGGAATTAGCTCTAGAGGCTACCTCCAGTTGACTGTAGAAGGCCTCATCAACATCTTCCTCTTGGTTTGATGGTCTGTAGTAGGCACCGACAACAATTTCACCTCCTTTGCCATATTCCTTTATTCCTTAATACCTGCCTACTAAAATCAGGTATTTCTGTACCACAAGTTATTTTTTACCTTTAAAAAAAAAAAAAGTGTTATGTTTCCTTTTGTTTTAAAGCAAGGTAAGATGACATGAATATCAATAACCAGAAATGTGTAAACTGTCATTGGCTTCAGCAATCAGTGTCATATCATTACTCAGGTGCAGGTACTATCTTGTCTCAACTGAACAGATAGAGTTGGGCTGAGCAGTAGAGGCTGATATTGATGAGATATTCTAAGGTTCTGCTTCCTGGACCCAAGCCTTACTTAGAGCTTTGTGCAGCCTTGCTCCAGGCAGGCTTTTGTATGTCAGGAAAAAAACTTCAGCCCCAGCACAAGTGTGCAGAGTGGGCCAAAACCTGAGAGGCAGAAGTGCTGGGCTTTCTACTATGTGGCTGCTTCATCCTTAGAAGGTGAAGTCTTTATCTTGAGTGCATTCTATTACTCACAAGGCTATGGGATCAAGGCAAGAGGACAAGGAAGAGAGATGAGGTATGAATGTTACTGATGCTACTACACAGCAAGAAGGGTTTGGGGTCACCAAATCTCCTCCTTCAGATATCAAATATTCTATTTCTGGGTGGACAGAGAGTAAAGGACATGACTGACTTGCAAAAGTAATTTTTTATCTAAGCCCCAGTATCCCTTGTAATATCAAACTTTATCTACCATATTTGCTCCTGTAATTGATTGTCATTTTTGCTATTATCCTTTCATATGATATCAAAATGAATGAAATTTGTTCCTCTTCATGAAAGTATGCTAAATTCCATTACAGATACTAAAAAAATATACAAAGACTATATGTCACTGAATACCACATCAACTTAATCTCTGTGTTGCTTGTAATACAGGTTTCTGTTAATGGACTATTTGAAAAAGCAAGTTTCACCAAGGACACTATAAAGGGGAAATGAAAATCTTAGAAATTGGTGATACCTTCATGTTGTGAACAAAAAAAGTAAGCAGAAATACAGTCTACGTGCATGTTATATATTACTATCCTAAATTCTGCAATTATTTTCTACTATGCAGTTTAATACAGTTAGAGGCAGAGCTAAAGAGTTCAGAGTAAACTCCCCAATCTGTTATTCTATTAGTAGGGGAAGCTGCTACTTATACTAACATGTAGACTGCTAGAAGAGTTTTTTAAAAATTGCAATAAATAGAAGAAATGCATTATGATAGAAAAGTATGATTGATGTGTATACCTCCTCAATGTTTTCTTCTTTTTTTTTCCTGTCATTCTTATTCTCTCTTGTAGTTTAGATGAGGAATGGGGATATTATCTGCAATATTACTATTTAACATCTTTCTTGATAACATGGACAGTGGGATTGAGTGCACTCCTGGCAATTTTTGGATCACAGCAAGCTATGTAGTGTAGTCAACATGATGGAGGAAAGGGATGTGACTTGGATAGGATGGAGATGTGAACCCATGCCAGCCTTAGGAAGTTCACCAAGGTAAAGTGCAAGGCCCTGCATCTGGGTTGGGACAATCTCAAACACAATCTGGGTGACAAGTGAATTGAGTGCAGCCCTGCAAAGGAGGACTTGGGATTACTGGCTACTGAGGCACCTGACATGAGCAGTCAGTGTACACTGGTAGTCTAAAAACCCAACCTGGGCTGCATCAAAAGCTGTGTGGCCAGCACATCAAGGGAAGTGGTTCTACCTACCTGCTCTACTCTGGTGAGACTCTGTCTGGAATACTGTGTTCAGCTTTGGGGCTCCCAACACCAAAAGCACTTGGATATGTTGAAAAGGGTCTAGAAGAGGGGCAGAAAGATGATGGGCTGGAGCATCTCTCCTATGAGGACAGGCTGAAGGAGCTAGGTCTGTTCAGCATTGAGAAGAGAAGGCTCTGGGGAGATCTTATAGTGGCATTCTAGTACCTGAAGGGACGCTGTAGGAAAGATGGAGAGGGACTATTTCATAAGGGCACATGGTGATAAAGGCACAATGTTTTTAAATTAGAACAGGGTAGATTTACATTAGACATTAGGAAGAAGTTCTTCACTGTGAGCATGGTGAGACATTGGAATGGGTTGCCCAGAGAAGTTGTGGGTGCCTCCTCCCTGGAAGTATTTAAGACTAGGCTGGATCAGGCTTTGAGCAACCTGGTCCTAGTGGGAGGTGCCCTGGCTTATTGCAGGAGGGTTGGAACTAGATGATCTTTAAGGTGCCTTCTAACTTTAGCCATTCTATGATGATGATGCTATCTGTGGTCAAGAAAAGCAAAGTTTTCTTGAAACCTTAAGTAACATGGCAAATACTTTTACTGTTTTGATCATTGATAGCTCAACATTACCGAATTTTCTTCTAACACTTTCTGTCTTTATTTTGCCACTAATATGAACACTACTCCCTTTGCTAAAAATCGTTGGTGTTTTGCTATAAATGTTAGGCCCTTAAAACCATTTATTGAATTCTCAGTTTTTCCTAAATACACAATAAGGCTAATAATTTCCAGTAAGTTATAAAATAGACCAATATTTTATACAGGCTGTATAAAATGCTTTAAAAGTTATCAATCTCAGAAATTCAAAATTATTTCTTTTAGCTTGTATTAGAGTAAATGATCTTACAACCATAGCATTATTTAGCTTGTAAAATAACTTTAAAATCAAGTCCAACCATAAACCTAAGACTGCCAAGACTCTTTCAATCCTCAACCTTTTGGTGAAGAAATTTTTCCCAATATCAAATCTAAACCTCCTCTGGTACAATTTGAGGCCATTTGTTCTTGTCCTAAGGCTTGCTGTCTGGAAGAAGAGACTACTTCCCTTCAACTTCCTTTCGGGTAGTTGTACAGAGTGACAAGGGGTCCCCTTCTTTCCTCTAACAGGATATTACAATTCTAAGGTTTTAAAAAGTACTGAAATAAATGTAATCATATTATAAATCACTCCCAATCTGAAAATATTTTTAAAATCATCTGTACATCTTCAACAGTGGGATAAATATGAAATCATTGCATTTCATATAATTTTTACAGTGGATGCATCTATTAAGCACATGTGCTAGTTTTTTCAGGCCAGGGATGGCAGGGGGGAAAATCCCTGAATTTCCTTATAGATGTCCTGCACCTGGGTCGGTACAATCCCAAACACAAATACAGGCTGGATGGTAAGTGGCTGGAGAGCAATCCTGAAGAAAAGAACCTGGGGGTCTGGGTTGATGAAAAGCTCAACATGAGCTGACAATGTGCATATGTGGCCCAGACAGCCAACCGTGTCCTGGGCTGCATTAAGAAAGGCATTGCCAGCAGGGCAGGGGAGGTGATTCTCCCCCTTTACTCTGCTCTCATCAGACCCCACCTGGAGTACTGTGTGCAGTTCGGGAGCCCCCAACACAAGAAGGACGTGGAACTGTTGGAGAGAGTCCAGAGGAGGACCACAAAGATGATCAGAAGGCTGAAGCACCTCTGCTATGAGGACAGACTGAGAGAGTTGGGGCTTTTCAGCCTGGAGAAGAAAAAGCTTCAAGGAATAGTAGCCTTCCAATATCTGAAAGGGGCCTACAGGAAGGCTGGGGAGGGACTATTCACAAGGTCTTGTAATGACAGGATGAGGGGTAATGGTTTTAAACTGGCAGAGGGGAGATTTAAAAGGGATGTTAGGAGGAAGTTCTTTACAGTGAGGGTGGTGAGACACTGGAATGGGTTGCTCAGGGAGGTTGCATGTGCTTCACCCTGGAGGTAGATGCACACAGGCCTAAAAGCAGAGCTACTGAGGAACACCAACACAACCATCAGGCAGGTCAAGCTGCTAAAATTTCTCAAGTTGATACAAACTGTTATTGACCTTGATATGAAACACAGAGGTGAACTGTTCTTAGCTCAGTGGGCTCATGATTCATTTGGACATCAAGGCAACATACTGATGGGCATGTGATTGGTCAATTGACTTATCCATGGATGCTATCATACATGACTGCGACATTTGTGCTGCTATTAAGCAAGCCAAACAACTCAAGCCCTTATGGTATGGTGAGAGATGGTCCAAGTACAAGTATGGTGAAGCATGGCAGATTGACTACATCGCTTTACTTCATTCAAGGCCAGGTTGGATGAGGCCTTGAGCGACCCATTCTAGTGGGAGTTGTCCCTGCCTATGGTGGGAGGGTGGAAACTGGATGATCTTAGAGGTCCCTTCCAACCTAAACCATTCTATGATTCTATGATTTTATGTCATATTTATAGTCATGATTTGTATTATTTACATGTTTAGTATTTATAAATGTAATAAATAAAATGTGTAAATATAAGATAGAGATGTTTCAGACAATACAGTACAAGATTCTCAAGAATTAACTATTCACAGACCACTAGGATATAGAGGTCAAGTTAGATATTTCTGGGAATATTGGCTGGTAATTTAAAACAAAAGAATAAAACTTTATTGTGTTAAATAGGAAATTAATTGAAGATTTCATCTTGGGTTTGCTAATTAGCTGAAAGAGCAGTTTATTTTTTGTCCCTTTCACCACTGACTGCAGCGAAAACCCCAGCATCACACAAGTGTGAAGATACAGCACAAACCTTATTCACTTGGCAATTAACAAACAACTTCAGGCACAAATACTGACAAAAGCACTTAATACTATTCAGATAACTAGGTTACATTTCAGTGCATGATTCAGGAAATGAGAAAGATTAATAGAGAGGGTGAAGGCTGACAGTATTTAATAATGTTTTGGTTGTTGCTTTGATTTTTTCTCAGTATATAGCTCAGCTGATTTTATGTTTTAAATGTGTAATATTTGCTTGCTAATATGAAAAAAACCTCTAATCTGTAAAAATAATGCTTATTTAGAAGATACTTAAATTTTTTCTATTTTTTTTTTCTGAAAACAAGTATCAACAGCTAGATAAGCAACATCATCAGAAAGGGTGGAAAGGGTGTGGCAGCTAGCAGGGACAAAATTCTCCAGAGAGAAGCAGTCAAACAACTGTGAAATCAAGCAAATTGAGGATGCTATCTGTAGTATGTAAGACTCATAGTTTTCTGAAAGTTATGGAAAACCTCTGATCACTACTAACATATGACAAATACCCAGAAGCACTATCAATGATTCTCTTCAATGCTTTTTCAAGTATGGAAACTGTATAAAACATTCATGAATTTTCATACATATTTATAAACAGGTTATCTACTTTTTGCAGTAGTAAGTTAGACTACAAAGGTAAAAATCTACTTCATAGTATTTTCTTCTCCTCAGCAGTCTTTCAAATAAAGGGATGAATGAAAACTATACTGTTAAGCTCATTCATGTACACCAACATGTAAACAGCATGTTGCTGTTTAACCGTACTAAGCTTCTTCTTTCATTGTGGATTTCACATTTTGCTGTTCTCCTGACTTTATACTTGTCCAGGATGCTGAAGTCATGCAAAAAAATAAAAGAAAGTAAAGATTAGGAAGATATAGATCAGGTGTACTGCAGAGAAACAATGCCATAGCTGGTGCCAAGCTCTGCTCTTTGGGGCTGCTTTGCTTCCTTTGTAAGTTGCAAAAAATACTGTAATCACAAAAATATCAAATGTTTGTAGGCATTTGCTCATTTAAAATGCATAAAAGAAAGTTATTATGTACATAATTTCTCTGGTTTTTTTCTCATGAAAGACATTCATTTCATTTCATATGCATAAGAACAATGTTTATTATTGTAGTCCATTTCTGCGGTTAGGTATCATTTTAAGCAAATGCTATTTTGTGCTGAAACAGCTATTAAAGGCAGCCATGCATGTAAGTGTTTCTGTGGATCAATTAGTGAAAACTGCTCACTCTGCTGATGACTCTATGACCTTTACTGTAAACTTTTTTTTTCTCTTTTGCCTGTCAACCTAGTGTTTGAGCTACCTTTGTTACTATGCTGAGACATCCTAAAATTCGTGAATTGGTACCTCTTCTGCTGCTATGTTACTGGAGCCTACATATAGTAGTAATAATAGGAATTAAAAAACGAAACACAAAAACACCCCCCCAAACAAAACCACACACGTACAAAACAAAGAAAAATACCCAAATAAAAAGAAAACTTCAAACAAAAATGTCCCTCTACACTTTCATATCAATCTACTTCAGTTTATATACAGAAAGGAGATACAAATTCTCTGTGTAAATTTTGACTATAGAGATTTTTAAAGTCACTAATTACCGTGTCTGTTTCCTTATAGATTTCTCAAAATTAACTACAATACATACTTAACAGCATTTTATTTAAAGTGTCATAACTTAAGTCAGAGCAGTTCGATTTCACAAATGACTCAACACCATTTTATCAGTAGCAGAACAGCATTACAGATTGTTGTCATATGTAATTTAAGTAAAAACAGCAATCAAAATTACAAAGTGCTTTTAAATATTCCAGAACACACAAAAAGAATCATAGAACAGTTTAGGTTGAAAGAGGTCTTTAAGGTCTGACCATAACCCTAACACTGACAATTTCACTACTAAGCCATATCCCACAGCACCACATATATACACCTTTTAAATAACTTCAGGGATAGTGCCTCAATCACTTGCCTTGACAGCCTGTTCCAATGTCTGAAGATACATTCAGCAAAGGCATTTTTAAAAATATCTATCAAATTCCTCCTGTGGTGCAAATGGAGGATGTTTTCTCTCCTATCAGTTGTTACTTGGAAGAACAGATTACATCAACCTCACTACAACCTCCCTTCAGTTATTTTTTTTTTTTAAAGAGGAATAAGGCCTCCTCTTCTCCCTCCTCACCTCACCCCCTAAACAACCTCAGTTCTCTTAGCTGATCATCATAAGATTTGTGTTCTGGACACCTTACCAATTTTATTTCTTTCTTTGAACATCCTACAGCATGCCTATATATTTCTTCTAGGAAGTGAATACAGTATTCAAGCTGCATCCTCGCCAGTTCCGAGTACTGGGGATAATCACTTCCCCAGTCCTACAGGCCACATTCTTCCTGATACAAGCTAGGACATTATTGGCATTCTTGGCCACCAGGGCACACTGCGGCTCATATTCAGCCAGCTGTTGACCAACACCTCCAAGTACTTTTCTCTCAGGCAGTTTTCCAGCCACTTTCTCCCAGGCCTATAGCATAGTATGGGATTGTTCTGACCCAATTGCAGGACACAGCATTTGGCTGGACCTCATATAATTGACTTTGGTGGATCAGTCCAGCCTGTCTAGATTCCTCTGTCCAGATTCTACTCTCAGGTCAAAATTTGCACTCAGCTTGGCATTATTCGCTGAGAAATGACATGGCAGTGCAAGTTTAACAGTTGAACTTTATGATCTTAAAGGTTTCTTCCAACCCAAATATTTATATTAAGCTCTAAATCTATGATCTTATGATTTCATGATTCTATGAATTAAAGAATTCCAGGAGAAACAAAAACCAATTTTTATAGTTTGAAAAATTACTTCAGAAGCAGTGTAAATAATGACTTAATTAAAAGTACAGCATCAGAAATTTCTAGATTGTCAAAATATAAGAATAGTTATGAATAAATATTATCATTATTTTCATTGTACTGATAATTCTCTGCAAAGGACAATATAGACAGAAAATGCATGCACACACTGAAGGCTCACATTGAGCTTTCCATCAACCAAGATCAACAGGTCCTTTTCCTCAGGGCTGTTCTCCAGTCCAGTCACCCAGCCTGTATTTATACTTGGGATTGCACCCAGGTGCAGGATCTAACACTTGGCCTTGTTGAATTTCATAATGTTCGTCTGGTTGGCTGATGAATGTGGTAATTGTAATATTCTCTGTAATGGAATGCTTATCTTTCACCTGGCTATGTGACAACTGGCTGTAAGTAGTACCTTGCTCTTAAAATGACAGATAGGAAAATGAGAAGTCTGTTTGTCACATTTTGTCTCTATGAACAAGATAGAAAAGAGGCTTGTGGTTCAGTCTTTTGAATATAAAGACAGATTCACAGTTCCATCAGAATATGTGTACTTAAAAAAATAGAAGAACATGGAAGAATTACAGAAAATTAGCTAGATTATGTCATTTAGTACAGAGGAGATATAAATGTTTTGGGTTTTTTTGTTTTTTTTTTTCCCCCAAAATACTAAATTTAAGGCATAGATAAGGAATTGGCTGGATGGTCGCACACAGAGAGCGGTGATCAAGGGCACAATGTCCACTTGGCGATCAATGACAAGTGGCGTCCCTCAGTGGTCAGTGTTGGGACCAGTGGTGTTTAACATCTTTGTCAGCGATATGGACAGAGGAATTGAGCACACTCTCATCATGTTTGCAGATGACACCAAGCTGTGTGGTACAGTCGACTTGCTAGAGCACAAGAATGCCATTCAGTGGGACCCAGACAGGTTGGAGAGGTGGGCCCAAGCCAATCTCATGAAATTCAACAAGACCAAGTGTAAGGTCCTGCACACAGATACAGGCTGGGTGTAAATAGCACTCTCAAGGTGAGCATCATGATATGTTATTTAAAAAAAAAACAACAACAAACTTTATGCTTAGAGACACATGCATGTATCATATCACAAGAAATAACCTTCATTCATTTTAAGACAAACTTTTGCCCTTTCCATAACTCTTTCATGTCCTTAAAGTATCATTGCAAGCACATCCATATTGTATTTAATTTATCACAATGATGTCTGGCACAGAGCTTTCTCATTTCTCCTGCTTGGCAAAAAGAATTCAATAAAGCAAACAATTATCAATACTTTCATTCTTTATTTTCCTCCTCTCTCTTCACCTGTCAGAGAGCAAGAGAATTTTTTTTTTTCCTTCATGAATTCTACATATAAGCTCGTACGTGTACTCCTATTTTTCCTTTAAAATACACTATTATTTTAATTTCTTTCTGGCTAGTAAGAGCATGATTTGCACAGATTGGAAAATCAAATGAAAAAAGTATGAAGGCACATTATAAGAAGAAAGAAAAGGACTATTTAATCCATATGTATGTACAAACACATTGGTTTGGGGAAAAAAGCACAGACTACATCTCTAACCTTTATTATCTTTCTGTGCACCTATTCTGGGATGGACATCTTCATCAAGGCTATTCAAGGACAGCTGACAACGGGACAGTTATGAAAACGTGATATCACATGTGCCTATATATGACAGACAGTGTTATCAGGGCAGAAAACAACATAAGTTCTAGGATCTAAGTAGACCCACAGACTTTACTGTCCTTTTCTTCTGCTGTCCTCTTCCACTATTTCTGGACCTAAAATCAAAACAGAATCATAGAATGGTTTGGAAGGCACCTCAAAGATCATCTAGTTCCGACCCCACGCCAAAGATCATCTAGTTCCAACCCTCTGCCATAGGCAAGGACACCTCCCTCTAGAACAGGTTGCTCAAGTCCTCAAGAACTTAAAGCTGCAATTGAAAAATTTTGAAAAATATACATTTACTTCCAGAATTTTCATTTTTGCTAACATTAATTCAAAATTAAAACTCAAAATGTATTATTGATTTAAAAATTAATTTCTGATCTTTCCTACTATGAGAAGAATGGAATTTATTGAAAGCACCTTAGTAGAGACATGATTATTCAATATTTGCAAATATACTTACTAAATACTATTGCACCTTTCAGGATGTGACTTATTCCTGGTGTTTAAATCAATACTTGATCCCTATTTAGCTAGAATTTAATCTCCAACCTTACAGTGATGTGATATGCAAAAGCAATACTAACTTTGGATAGCTTAAACCAATTAGCATGATCCCTTGTTTCTTATTGAGACAAAAATAAAAATGTCTGCACCAATCGTGTGTACAGACTTCATGGAACAGTCTGATGCTTGGTAATATTTTCTGTAACGAGTGAAAAAAACATTGTCCAAATGTAACAATTGTTGTTTAGTTGTGTTTGGTACTCTGTGCTACATAGAGTGGCAGATGTGCTGCATTCAGTAGGAAGGTTCATTGTACACTGGCACACTTTATATTTTCAAATTTGATCAAAGCAAGTTGTTGCAATAACTGTGAGTGTACCGGTTTTAGTTGTCTCTCTGGAACTAAATGACATAAAATATTATTAGCTCACCATACATATAAATATCCCTCAAAAGATTCAATGACAAAAATGCACTAGAACATACTAAAATATAAAGAAATATATATTGTAGGAGATGAAGAGGGTAATGTAGTCATATGTAAATAATACAACTAATTAATTAGAGCTCTTTTAAAAGTGCTGGTGAAAAAAAATAATTAAAATAATTAAACAAAGAACAACAATAAAAACAATTATATGAGGTTTCTATTAGTCTAATATACATCACTATTAAGACCTTCACAGTTCACTACTTCAGAACTTCAAGGTGATGAAAATCCAATAATCTTTAGGATGATGTCCTTACAATATTCAAGGTTGGGCAAAGCCTTTCAATGTTTACTATGTGTTGTTTTTTGTTTGTTTGTTAGTTTTTCATTGGAGGGTTGTATCAGTTTGTTCTCTGTGAATCTGATTTCATAAAGTATAGACAGGTTTCAAAGAAGCAACTCACCTCTTGCCCTTTTACATTACAGAAAAACAGTTTGATTTTTCTGTTCTAGGTTGTGTTTTTTAGAGGGGGTTATTTAATAATTGAAAGACCAAATGTTCACTTTTTATCCCTGCATATTGGGCATGAAAAAGGTTTAAAGATCAGTTTGGCACCAGTCAATGCCTGCATGCTTTTGAACATTACACAATTTTCTTGCAGGCCACCAGCTGGTAATTTTTCTCGCAATTTTAGACAACCAAAATGAAGAAATTCTAAGGAAAAAATACCAGACCTGTTTTTATTTTGGAAGTTTCAATCTATTGCTGAATCTTAGGACATCTATAGCTCCATATTTTCAGTGTTACGTGAACAATCTGTCATACACATGGTGTGAAAACAGCTAAGAAAAGTATTAGTCTGTTAATTTCTCCACAGCATAACTAGGCTTCCCATGCTTCAGCATCCTTTATCATCAAAGGACAGATGATCTGTATAAAAATATTTTTAAAACATGCAATGTAACAGTTTCTAAGAAAAAAAATAAATTATTTATTGTAATTTGTCCTATTTGTTCTTTCTGAAGTTAGCACCAGAGGTGACTATTAACTTAGCAATGGATCTAACTCACCTGAAATGACTCCAGAATACATTCTTTATCTCTCACAAAACATTGTGAAACTTTCTTTTCTCTGAATGTTACAAATCCTTCCTGTCAAATAAAAGTAAAGGGACCCTGCAGCACAAAATATGGAGGACACATGAGACAACTTCAAGGACTATTCAAAAGGTGCAAAATGTGCAAAAGGTACAGGGTCCACAATGAGTCACAGAGGAGACTGATGAAAATTTGTGAGAAGCAGATTTTTTATTCTAGAGATTGAACAGGCAAGAAGACAGGAAATATGTGATGCACAATCCCAACTTCCGTTTTGGCAAGAGAGGCTTTTCCTCTCCACTGTTAAATGTACACTTTTTTGTGTAGCCAGACAGCTGATTAGGAAATAAAAAAGGAAAGGAGTACCAGCTGCAAACTTAGACAGATTGTGAAGATGGGTACAATGCTACCATTTGGAGCTCATGGCTGTCATTGAAGCAAACTCCATGTTGTTCTTTCTTATATTTATAGCTCCAGTTTTTCATATTCTCGCTTTTGCTAGTCTCAGATAAATTCTTTCAATTCTCCTGACATTCTCCTATAGTCAAACAGGAAGAAGACTGGAGATAGTTCAGCTTTCATGGACTACTGTTTGAGTAGCACCTACATCACTTCGTTGTCATGTTGGGCTAGTCACTACTCTGTCCAAGACAGTGAAGTCTGTCTGAGCTTCTAGAACATCATCTCTCAGAGATCAGAGAGAAGAACTTCATTGACTTCCCTTTGTCATTAAGCTATTTGAGCTACCTGAAATTAACTTCCAGAGTAGTCTGAACACAGTCCAGCTGATCTTCCTCCAACTAACTCAAGCATACAGGTGAAAATATCTTTACTTAATTTTTAAGTTTTTTAATCTTAATTGTTGGTGTGAGCAGTCATAAAGATGGCCTGGTTAAGAAAGTGAAAATTACTGAACAGAAAACACTGTCTTGTGGAAAATACTGACAGAGAAAAGCTTGTCAGCTGGAACGGTAAGCTTAAGGAAAAGGCCTGTGAACCAAAAACATCCTTGAAAAGTGCAGCTGGCCTCCTTGAACTACAGGCAAGGTACAGAGAAACTGGAGACATCCTAAGATAACACAGATAAGCACAAAAGCAACAGACTTCAGTGGCAACTTAAGGTGTGAGAAGGTGGAAAGCTGTGGAAAAATAACGTTTCTCTGAAGTAACAGAAAATGCCATTGTCTCTTGAATGCTACATGTGAAACTCAGAAGTTAACAAGTATCTATTGGTGCTCAAAGCAGGATGTTCTACATTATCTTATATCTCCAAGACATTAAAAAAAGGGTGGTAATTTATCCAAAATTGAGCATGAATTATAAATTAACTTTCTGTGAGATCTTGGGCTTTTACTCCAACCTCCACTTCACAGATGATTTTTGAACTGACTCTGCCCTTTCTTGGTTTGATCCCTCTTTCCCTGTCTTGTGGTTGTACTCCTCAGATAAACATAGTCTAAAATGCAGAATTATCCTATTTGTAGGAAAAGTATGGTGCAAAGCAGCAGCAAGTCGAAGCAAGAAAGCCAAAAGTCCAAGTCATAAAACTACTGCCCCATAAGACTTTATTCCAGTTAGCACTTTCACTTTTTGAGGCTGGCATGACTGTGGCATGGTATGAATATCAGCAGCAAGTTCAATGCAATCCATAACATTTTGTTTACCCTTCTCTTTTTTGAGATTGCTTGCCTCCTTTTGAAATCTGTTTATTCATTTCATATCAAAATTATATAAATACCTATTCAATACATAAGATTAAGAAAATGTGTTCAGGAATACAAACTGTTTTTGGCAGTTGTCACAATAGAGTCTATGTCAAGATTTTAAAAATTCCTTCTTTTCCAGAAAAGGCTGGACACATCAAAGGTCAACACTGAGAGAGATACTTCCATTTATGCTAAATTCTGAAATCTGTCTGGCAATTTGAAGTAATCATTGTCCTTTTTCTGTCCTCATATTTTAAGGCTCACTGTGATCCTTTCTGTTTGAGCTGCCTAAAGCTCTTTGGATACATTTACAATTTCAGCTTCCATAATATGATGCAGCAATGAATTCCACAATTTAGTAGCATATTATATAAATTTTTAAAAATCTTACAAAATGTTAAAATCTGTCTTTCATTTTAATAAAAATAGTTATTAATAGTACATTCTCCATGTCCCAGGCATCAATTTAAATTTACATAATAATTTACTAACTTATTTTGTTTTTAGATTGATTGGTATAATGTATGTGTTTTCTTATTAATTCCCATGAAAATGTCTTTGATCATTCTTCTTTTTCTAGATCTTTGATACATCAGACAGGAGAGAATGAAACAATATGATGTTAAGATATACTACTGGGTATTTAAAATGTGAAGCTACAGTTTCACTTTGTGTTTATTTCCCAACAAAGGACAACATATGACTTGCCTTTGCCTCTTTGTCTGTGACTGGAGCCACTAGAAACTACAAAGCCGATCACAAGTGCATGGGCATAACTAACTCTCTTAGTAATCACAAACAATACGTAATTCAAACAGGTGATAAGCACTGTCATCCAACCTGCCAAACTAAGTCTATGTTCGAATATTTTATTTTTTTTTTTTTCAGGAAAACTGATTATACAACACATTGTTTTTAGCCATTTTTAATTATTCACCAAATGACCATATTCTCCTAATTCTCAGTATCTTTTTAGGTGTTCTTATTTTTCCTAATACCTTTGCAAAAACTTACTGAAAGCTTCATTAGACACTAACTTGGTGTCATTCAGTAAGGTCTTTCCAGCTTCATATCTCACAGCTATCATACTGACAAAACACTATCTTTGAGGAGCTTTGATTCTCACTTTAATTTAGTATCTTAATAATATTAATTTAGCATTACAGCCAAGGTGGCTGTATACATAACAGGGAGCCTGCTGATCTGCCATATTTCTCGCATCTTTTCTGTTCTCAGATGTTTTGATTTTTTAAACTTTTTTTCAAAATACTGGTTAAATTAAAACAGAGCCATGATATTTTCAGAAACAAGGAATTACAATAGAATCCTACTATTTCACTTAATATGCTCCTGCAGTCACTTGAAATCTGTTAATGTTTATTACCTAAAAGGCTGAAGCCTCTCATCAACTATCATTAAATGCATCTTTAAAAAAAAAAACAACAAAATATACACACACAGAGCACAGAGTAGAAAAATCAATGAAATTAAAATTAATGTGATTTAACAGAGACAACACCATAATTGTATTTTTACTGAAACCACATTAATTTGTAACAATATTAGGAATTAGCATCAGCCTGAGCAAGTTTTGATTTTGTTTCTCTAAAGGATAGAAGGAGAAAAGCGTCTTTTTTTTCTTTTTTCTTGGTATTATTTAGTGACTTTACTGCTGCTTCCTTAAATTCTGAGCAATAGTACTTCTGTCTGTTTTGTAGCTCATCACAGTGAAGGAAAATTAAACACACAGATGGAAGAAAGGAAACGACATTTCAGTCTTCAAAAAGGAAGGAAGACCCAGGCATCTACAGACTAGTCAGCCTCACTTAAATCCATGGAAGGGTGATGAAGTAGCTCATCCTGGAGGCTTTCTCTAACCACATGAGGGGAAAAAAAGGGTTATCCTGACTAGCCAACATGGCTAGAGGAGATCTTGCTTGACTAAGCTGATAGCCTTTATGACCAAATGGGTAGATGATGGAAGAGCTATGGATGTCATACACCTTGACTTCAGCATGGCTTTTGATAGTCTCACATAAAATCCTCATAGAAAAACTCAAGAGATGTGGCACAGATGGCTGCTATGCAAGGTGGATTGAAAACTGGCTCAAAAACAGAGTTCAGAGGGTTGTCATTAGTGGCACAGAGTCAAGCTGGAGGCCTGTAGCCAGTGGTATTCCCCAGGGATCAGAACTAGGTCCAGTTCTGTTCAATCTTTATCAACAATGAATGAGGTATTGAGTTTGCAAGTTTGATGATGATACAAAACTGGGGGAGCATGGCCTACAGCCTGTCAGGTTGTGCTGCTATCCAATGATACATGGACAGGCTTGAGTGCTGGATGAAGGCTAACCATATGGAGGTCAATAAGGAAAAGTGCAGGGTCCGACATCTGGAGAAGAATAACAACAGGCATCAGTATGCAGATCGGTGGAGAAAGACCTTGGAGTCCTGGTGGACAGTAAGTTCTGCATGGGCCAGCAATATGCACTTGTGGCCAAGAGAGCCAATGGGGTGCATCAAGAAAAGTGTGTCCAGTAGGTCTAGGGAGGTTCTTCTCCCCTCTCCTCTGCTCTAGTGAGACCACACCTGGATTACTGTGTCCATTTTGGGCTCACCAGTTCAGTAGAGACAAGGACTTGCTAGAAATAGTCTAGTGGAGATGGGATTCATAAGGATGAATGGGAGATTTAAACACCTCCACTACAAAAAAAAAAGACTGAGAAACATGGGGCTGTTTAGTCTGGAGAAGAGAAGATTGAGAGGGGATCTCATCAATACACAGACTTGATGGGTAGACCACTCACTGGATAAGGGATTGACTGGACGGTCACACACAGAGAGTGGTGGTCAATGGCACAATGTCCACCTGAAGACCAGTGACAAGTGGTGTCTGTCAGGGGTCAGTGCTGGCACCAGAGCTGTTTAACATCTTTGTCAGCAATATGGACAGAGGAATTGAGTGCACCCTCATCATGTTTGCAGATGACACCAAGCTCTGTGTCACAGTTGACTTGCTAGAGTGCAGGGATGGCATCCAGAGGGACCTGGACAGGCTGGAGAGGTGGGCCCAGGCCAGCCTCATGAAATTCAACAAGGCCAAGTATAAGGTCCTGCAGTTGAGTTGGCACAATCCCAGGCACAGATACAGGCTGGGTTGCAAATGGCTGGAGAGAAGCCCTGAGGAAAAGGACATGGGAGTCTTGGCTGATGAAAAGCTCAACATGAGTGTGCGCATGCAGCCCACTTAGCCAACAGGATGCGTCCTGAGCTGCGCCAAGAGAAGTGTGCCAGCAGGGCAAGGGAGGTGATTCTCCCGCTTTGCTCTCGTCAGACCCCACCTGGAGTACTGTGTGCAGTTCTGGAGCCCCCAACACAAGAAGGACGTGGAGCTGTTGGACAGAGTCCAGAGGAGGGGCACGAAGATGATCAGAGAGCTGGAGCACCTCTGCTATGAGGTGTTCAAGCCAGGTTGGATGAGGCCTTGATCAACTTGTCCTTGTGGGAGGTGTCCCTGCCTAAGGCAGAGGGTCAGAACTGGATGATTTTTCAGGTCACTTCCAATGTGAACCATTCTGTGATTCTATATGTACAAATATCTGAGAGTTGTGTATCAAGTGTATGGGGCCAGTGTCTTTTCACTAGTAAGACAAGGACAAACAGCTACAAACTGAAACACAAAATCTTTCACCTCAACATGAGGAGAAATGTCTTTACAGTGAGGGTGACAGAGCACAGGAACAGGCTGACTAGAGAGCTTGTTGATTCTCCGTATCTGGAGACTTTCAAACCCCTCTTGAATGCATTCCTGAGTGAACTACCCTAAGTGATCTTGTCTTGGCAGGGTGGTTGGACTTGATCTCTGGAGGCCCCTTCCAACCTCTATGGTTTTGTGATCCTCTGAATCTCTTTCACACCCCATACATTTTCATTGTCTCATGCAGTGCCACTGAAGTGTGCACACAGCACTCTGCAGCCCTGGTGGTGGTGCTCTGCTCTGTGCCAGGTGCGCAGGGCTGGGGGGAGGAGGGGAAAAAAAAAAAAGGTAAAATGGGAATACTTCCTTGGAAGCAGAAGTGTGCAAGGGACCGGAGGAAGCCATGTGGTCTCTACAGCTCTGCTTGGCCCACAGCTTCGGGAGCTGATAGCGGCAACTGGTGGCAGTCATGTGCCACGGCCCTGCCTTTCCGCTGTTGCCTGCTTGCCTACAGGGCTCTGCAGCAGGCAACTTGTACTGCTGCCCAGCTGCTCCCACCCCCCACCACCTCTTGCATCCCAGAAAAAAGCCACGTGCCATGACTCTGCTTGGCCACTCTGCTTGCTGCCTGCAGCCTGGGGATGGCCTGGAGACAGTCTAAAGATGGCCTAGAAAAGACCATGTAGAATGGCCCTGCTCTGCTGCCATCTCTGCTGCCACTGCATAACTTGGAACTGCTCCTGCAACAATGCCACGGTTTTCAAGACAGAAATGATGATGTCCCTTCTGATTGATACGTATTTTTCCCAGTGCTTTTCCCTCACATTTTCTTTCTGCTCCAGTTTCAATATAATAAACCCAGTTCATTACCCATTTGGCATCATTTCACCTTCATTTACTCCAAGTAAATTATTTGAACCATAGAACAGCTACCTGCTCCCACTCCCTGATGACCAGAGTTGGTAAGGGGAGGACTGGGTTGTGACAGCAGGCCATGCGCTGTAATAAAATTTCAGGCACTATGAGAGAAGGACTTTAGTTCTGCACAGCCTTCCTTTTGAAGGGAAGGCTATATAATATAGCTAATAT
>VWZI01021471.1:1817-25919 GCA_013396835.1 Psilopogon haemacephalus
TTTTTTTTTTTTTTTTTTTTTTTTTTTTTTTTCCCAGATGAGGTGAAAACTATTCTGGGATTAGGCAGCGTCATTTTAACAATGTTATAATCTTCATACTATTATTTCCTCTCCTGTCCATTAAGCAAACCAACATCTCCTTTGCCTCCCTCTCCATCCCCCCTGGTTGTTTTGCTTTCACTGGATTGCTGCTGCTGCTGCCTGCACAGCAGCATCAGGACACTCTGCTGCTCTTGGTCTCCTTCCTAGTTAATATAGTTAATGAAGATCCAGGTGAAAAAGACATTGATTACCCTTGATTAATTTGCATCTCTCAGGTTTGGTGTTAATTTGACATTCTCCAAGCCTTTTCCTCCAGGTCTTTTGCTTCTTTTCCGCCTTTGACAAACTTCTCTCTCAGTCAGCTCTGGATTTGGCTGCTTCACGCATCCATCTCCTTCTGCAGACCCTCACTAAATCTATTAGTGCCTTTAATACCAGCCCCTATGGCTTCCTCTGCGTGGTTAACCTTTTGGCGCGATGAAAATTCACTGCTTAATTTCATCTTCGTTCCCCCTCCTCAGCTGTTTTCCAGCAAAATGAGTTGCCAGCTGATTGCTGCGTCTTGTTAAATCCCTTTGAAACGAGCTGATGGAGCCCCAGGGAGACTCCGAAGGACTGGTGCCTCCTGCCGGAGCTGCTGGTGGTTTCTACCTGCTGGGGATTTCCCTGCCCGCCAGCGCTCCTGTTTGTGCAGCCCCAGGGGACTGGCAGAGCTCTTTGTACGCTTCAGTGCGATGCACCCAGGGAGCTGCGCTGCAGAAAGGGATCCCAAACCTGCTCTGCAAGTACCTGAGAGTGGTCTGACAGTTCCTGCTGCCTTCTCTGCCCCGATCCAAGACATTTTGGGCATAGGTGATGGGCATTGCTGCTTGATTTCCTAATTTCCGAGTTTCTATATCCTTGCTGGTGGATAAGAAGTTATCCGTGGCACAGCGATGTGCCCTTGCCCCATCAGTACCAGTGCCACCACCACTGTAATGCAGCTCTTTTGCTTTTGTGCCACCCCCTTCTTTCCCTGGTCCCTGCCCTTCCTGCGACTCTCTGCACCTACAGCTGTCCTCTGAATGATAATGATGAGTATTCTTCTGGTCCCAAAACCTCTGCTTTCCTGTTTTTTTTTTTTTTTGGTCCATGCATTAACCACAACTTATAATACCATAAAGAAACTTGGAAAAAAAAAATTTCTCTCTTTTAAAAAGAAAAACAAAAAAAAAAGTTTAAAGAAACTTCCCATCAGGAAGCTCAAGGTGTATTTTTATAAGCAGCAGCTAGAAAATGCCTGGTTTGACTCAGCACCCAGGTGGTTTGGGACACAGTGGAGCTGTGAATGCCACGTGCTGTGTGCTGAATAAAGCTCCTTCTTGCTTGCTGTGTGGTGATGGCACTGCTGAAGTGCTCTTTCTTTCTGGGGAGGGGGAATGAGTCAGCCCCCAGCAGAGTAACTGCAAGAGCTGGAGCCATTTGGGAGGTCCATCCTGCCAGGTAACTTCACTCCCTGAAAGCTGCCCTTGACTGTGTTTGAGTTGCTGCCTGGCATGTCCTGGTGCTCAGTTCCTTAAGGCAAACCGAGTCCTGGGTGGCTGCGTGTACCCTAAGGTGCCAAAATATTGATGATTCTAAAAGGTGGCTCTAAGACTGGGAGTGATGATCTGCTGGCTCGTGGAAGGGCAGGTGGTGTGCATCTCATCTTGCTCATCTTACAGGAGCACAGTCAGAGCTTCTTTAGATTTGGAGGGGAAAGCCAGCTGGATCTTCACCCTGCCTGGCAATAGCAGTGACTTCTGGGGTGTGGTTTGGATGCTGCAGTATCCTCCCTTTTTCTTTCTGCTGCTTAAGACGATTTTTTACTCTCACAACTTACTGTAGCTCCAGGTACCCCAGCAAAGTTGCGCCCCTGGGGTTTTTGGGGGGGCACTGCTTTTGGGGGTTTGTTTTTGGTCTCTTCCTTGTACAGCCAAATAAGCAAAGGGCAGTAGAGTGCTTTCAATGTCCTTTCCTGTGTACCTGTGCAAGGTGTCTGACACCTCTGTGCTACACTAGCTGTCACATTTCCACGTGAAGCAGGACTAAGGTTTTGGGCATCTCAGGAGCTGGGTTTAATTCACTGATGGGATGTGGTAACTCCTCATATCCCTTTCAATAGCCTGGTGAAATTCTGTTAGCAAAATACCTAATGAATGCTGTGATTCAATCAGGGCAAATCTAGAGCGTAATGCGTGGAGTGATGCCAGCATTATATAAATCATTAAACATCAGAACCGAATCCCTAATCCCCATCCAGCTCCAGGAGAGCCTGCAAATGCCTGGGGAGGAAGCCCAGACGTGGGCAGCACAGATGCCTGGCTGGGATGGGGACAGTGGTGAGCTGGGGTGGGATGGCTCAGCAGCTTGGTTCCCCATGCTTCACTGGGTGGATTTTTGGAGAGCAGATGCTGTAGCCTGAGGAGGTGGTTGTTGGTGTGCTCTGGAGTCCCCCAGGCCCTTGCAAGTCCTAGAGGGGGGATGGTTATTAATTAAAAGGGCGTTTTAAATAAAATGAAGGAGGCAGAGAAGTTTTGTGCTCCATTCATGCTGTGAGCTAGGGACTGCCCTTTATTTCAGATGGTTCAGCCCTGGGAACTCCTGTGGCAGGTTTAAAAAGGTGCAGTTGTGCTCTTGAAGCCAAGATTTTTGTAAAGATAAACGGTTGGGAGGCCTGGGAGTTGTTTTTAGGGCTTNTTTTTTTTAATACAAAGTCTCTTGAAAGTCTTCCTAATGAGAAGCAAATCCAGCTAGCAAAGTCTTTGCAGTGGCTTTTGAAAAGATTGAATTGGAGAGAAATCTTTGGCTTTGGCCACCGGTCCGCTCTGCTGGGAGAGGTTATCTGCAGAGAACAAAACCAAAAGTAATTGGTCCTGAAATATGGACGTGTTTAAAATGCACCACAGGCTCCCTGGGAGGCTGGAGTGTGATTTGAAAGACTAATGCAGAATCCAGAGCAATAGCATCCCTGGCTGTGGACGTAGATACAGCTATATGGATGGCCATGTCAGCTTGCAAGGTGGGGGTTTTAGCAGCACTGATCTGATTTTTGTACCCATCTGCTGGTTGGGGATCAGATTAGGTATTTTGCTTTCACTCAGAAGCCAGCAATGGATAAAAAGAGTGGACACAGATGTTCCAGCCCTCACCTCTCCTAGCAAACATAGTTTGCACTTAATGGGCCCTTAAATAAGAGCGAAGCCACAGAGTTCTCCATCACTGAGAAACAGTTTTTATTAAAAGGATGCTGTCTTGGGTAGGGGAAAAAAAAAACCAAAACCAAAAACAAACAACATTGGGAAGCTGCAGGTCAGCTCTGCAGAGCCCATGTAAGGCTCCTAGGGAGCAGCCTGTGAGCCCCACCAGTGTGTGCTCACCCACTCTGCACCACTGCTTCCCAGCTGCTGGGAGAGGAGCCCGATCAAGCCGTGGCTGCCTGCTGCTTCACCAGCAGTTCACAGGGGCACTCAGCAAACCCAGCGCAGGGATCTCAGCTGGAGCCCCCAGCTGAAAAAAAGAAAAAAAAAAACCAGAAGCCTGGCAGCTGTGGCTGTGCACAGCCAGGGCAGGAGAAGGGAGCAGAGAAGGGGAGATGCCGGTCAGTGAGTGATGCTCAGCCAGATGATTCCTACGGCCACTGCCCTTCTGCCACAGGCTGCTTCATCCTCCAGGGATACATCCCCAGATCTGAGATCTGCTGCGGTGAGCTCAGGGATGGACAGATGGCAGCCAGTGCTCAGCTGTGCTGCTGTCCCCAGCCTGCAGAGAGGCAGCTTGTAGGAAAGTGCTGGATGCAGGCATGGAGCTGTGCAGACAGCCTCTTGTAGAGACCACTGAGTGCAGATATTAGACCTGGCAGGTGAGGAGTGGGGCTCTGGGCACGCACAACCTCTGCTGCAAGGACTGCAATGTCTGAGAGGCTTTTGGTCTCCCACATCTGTGCTGCAGACAATCAACCTACCACTGACTTTTATTTCTTTATTAAACCAGTGCATTTTAAGCCCAAAGCAAAGTGCTATCTCTCAAGAAAAAAAGTAAGCTGAGTCTGGGGTTTTTTTTAATATAGTTATAGCTAAGAGTTTTTTGTCATGCAGTGCTTGGAGATATTTTAAGAGCTCTGCTGTCTTCTGCTGGGAGGCAACACAATAAATATGTAGATGGGGAGTGCTGCTGCTTTGAAAGGTGAGTAAAGGGTCTGTGCTGAACTGACACTAGCTGAAGAATTTGTTCAGCCTAATTAGCAACAAATCACTTCTGTGTCCACCCTTGCTTGTAGAGATGGGAGCCAATTCCTACCCCACTTCCCCCCCTCTGCCTTATCCTCCGCTGCCCTTTGTGGCTTTTCAGAGCCTTCCCTGGCTGGGCAGCTGAGACTTTTGTGTGGACCACAAATCTGCACCCACGTGCCAGTGCAGGGCAGCAAATGCAAAATGGCATTGCTGGAAAGCCATGGGAAACTGTGCTCCAGTCTTGGGCTTTGCCTGGGACTGTTCAGGCCGTCACTGGAACTGGTCACAATCGATCAGCTTTTAAACTTCATGAAATTTTAATTAAAGGATGGAAAGCCTACGAAGACAGCGTAGGACAAGAGCACTGGAAACAAATACAATTTCACTTCCAACCATTAGCTGGGAAAGCAGCAAATGGTTGACTGCACATCACCGTTGCAGCCTAATGAAAAGTGCAGCTCTTGGCTTTGGCGGGCAGGTCATTAGTGACTGAATAATCAGTGACATTTCCCTTCTAAATCTGCACAAACGAAGTGCACCGCTCTGGAAAAAGCCATTAAGTGTAAAGCCTGCCTTTACCCCACCCCAGGTATTGCAGAACGAGATCTAATGGCAGCCTTTAGCTGCGAGCTGGCTTTGAGAGCATCCACAGGATGGTAACCCCCTGCTATGCCCAGAGCCAAATGCTCCCAGCCTTGCACAAGCACCTTCCTGCCATCATCTCGTGCAAAGGCAGAAAGTGAGGTTGGTGCCTTGCTGGTGTCCACAGATGTAGCCAGTAAAAGGTAAAAGTAGGAAAGCCTATAATCTGCAGCACTGGGAAGTTGAAAGGTGTATTCTCATGTCAGACATACACCAGCAGGCAAAGGTCTGGCTCACCGTGGAGTCAATTTAAAAGCTGATGCGGCAACATCTGGAATATTGTGTCCAGTTCTGGGTCACTCAGTTCAAGAAGGACCTCAGGGGATGGCTTGAAAGAGTCCAGCACAGAGCCACAAAGATGCTGAAGGGAAGGGAACAATCTTCCTTATGAGGAGAGGCTGAGGGACTGGGACTCTAGTTGGAGAGGAAGAGACTGAGAGGTGACCTCATTCATGTTTGTAGATATGTGCAGGGTGAGTGCCAGGAGGCTGGAGCCAGGCTCTGCTGGGTGATGCCCAGTGACAGGACAAGGGGCAGTGGTGGAAGCTGAGGCATAGGAAGTTCCATGGAAACATGAGGAGGAATTTTTTCCCCTGTGAGGGTGACAGAACACTGGAACAGGCTGCCCAGGGGGGCTGTGGATGTATTCAGGACCTCTCTGGATGTATTCAAGACCTGCCTGGATGCGTTCCTGCGTGACCTGGTATAGGTGACCCTGCTCTGGCAGGGGCTCAGACTGGATCTTTCGAGGTCCCTTCCAGTCCCTACTGTTGTGTGATGCTGTGAACTCCTGTGAGTTCCCGTGGCAGGTCCCACAGCTGGGGGTCAAGCTGGCTTTCTGCAAGTGCTCAAATGTTTTCTGGATGGGAGAGCGAGCAGCACTGCACAGGAAAGAGGAAGGATTGCTCTGGCTTCTGTCTGTATTGTCAGACGGACAGAAGGATCAGATGGGTGTCACTCCCTCTGCTCCCTCCCCCTGTACCAGTGCCATTGAAAATAATGCTGAAAGGTTAATAGGAGGCAGACTGCCCTGGGAGAGGCCTTGGATTGAAGCAGTGACTCTCAGAGAAGGGGGTTTAGGGGGAAGAGATCCCATGGGGGAAACTTTTCCTAGGCAAAGGCACTACTGGAAGGTGGACTGGGGAACACAGTTGTCTTGGAAACTCTGTGCTTTGGAACTGGATATGTCTGATCTTTGCAAGTCTTTTTTTCTTCATGGACCCCAAAATAGAAGTTATGGATGCAGTCAGTGTCTCTTTTTTTCATTGGCTCTGATGTATATTTAGCCCACTGCAATTTTTGGTTTTGTCATTAGCTTTCCTGGTCGTGTTTGGACTAAGGGTCTGCTATTCTGTAGATATATCTGGTTTGGGTGTATTTCTGTGAGCTGTAGCCTCACTGAAAACACATGAGTGACCACAGATAAAAGTATGTTTTTAATGAGTACTTTTCATTCATAATGAAGCAAAAAAAAAAAAAAAAAAGAGTCCCAGGAATGTTTGTTAATGGCTAACTGATTCCACTCCCAGCTATTGTGTAGTTAGTTCTGGATGAAGGCTCTTGATGGTTTTATTGCTTCAAAAGGAGATGGTGATAAGATGTTGTTTCAAAATAAAATGCTCTATTACCCTACCAAAAAAAAAAAAGTATATATTTATGTATTACACTTATGATGCATCCTTCAGGGGCGTATCCAAACACTTGGATTTCTGTCAGCATCCAGGCAGCTCCTGCCATGTGATGTTCTTCATCCTGCTGTGTTTCAACCAGGTTAGATTCCCCAAATCCTTTTCGATTCTTAGAATTTGAGACTCTCTTCCAAAGCTGGAGGAGATGCTGTCCCCACCCTCGTCTCACTGCATCCCCCTTGCCAGCATCTCTAATGGGTTTAAACTGGAAGAGGGGAGATTTAAACTGGAGGAAGTTCTTTCCAGTGATGGTGGTGAGGCACTGGAATGGGTTGCCCAGGGAAGTTGTGATTGCTCTCTCCCTGGAGGTGTTCAAGGCCAGGTTGGATGAGGCCTTGGGCAACTTGTTCTAGTGGGAGGTGTCCCTGCCTATGGCAGGGGGTTGGAACTGGATGATCTTTGAGGTCCCTTCCAACATAAACCATTCTAAGATTCTATGATACTATGATCTCACTTTCCATCAGTCAGGGGTCTCATCCAACCTGGCCGTGAACACCTCCAGGGAGGGAGCAGCCACAACCTCTCTGAGCAACCTGTGCCAGTGTCTCACCAACCTCACTGTGAAGAACTTCCTCCTAACATCCTGTTTAAATCTCCCCTCTGCCAGTTTAAACCCATTCCTCCTCATCCTGTCATTACAAGACCTTGTGAATAGTCCCTCTCCAGCCCTCCTGTAGGCTCCCTTCAGATACTGGAAGGCTACTCTAAGGTCTCCTGGAAGCCTTCTCTTCTCCAGGCTGAAAAGCCCCAACTCTCAGCCTGTCCTCATAGCAGAGCTGCTCCAGCCCTCTGAGCATCTTTGTGGCTCTCCTCTGGACTCTCCACGTTTGAAGAACTGTGGAGATGGGGGAGATGTGCCTGGTGACCACTGCTTTTGTGGCTTGAAATCCTTCAGAGTGCAGGGGACAAAGTTTCTCTCTCTTCTCCATCCACAGGGGACGTTGTGGACATCTACCAGCGAGAGTTCCTCGCCCTCCGCGACCGACTCCACGCAGCCGAGCAGGAGAGCCTGAAGCGCTCCAAGGAGCTCAACCTGGTGCTGGAGGAGATCAAGAGGGCAATCTCGGAGAAGCAGGCCCTGCGGGATATAAACCGGACCTGGAGCAGCTTATCTGGTGAATAAAGAGGAGTTGAGGATCTCAGGCTGTTTTGA
Organism: Psilopogon haemacephalus; assembly: GCA_013396835.1. NCBI lineage: Eukaryota > Metazoa > Chordata > Aves > Piciformes > Megalaimidae > Psilopogon > Psilopogon haemacephalus. The sequence goes on from VWZI01021471.1 coordinate 9,593, forward strand.
AGCGGTTGCTAACGAGGAGGTAGAGAGGTGTGCGTGTGTGCAGGGCAGCCGACAGGACCTGCTCTTCTCCCCCCTCCCACCAGCATGAGCAAATTATGGACTTGGGAACTCTTAAGCTCCTCTCTAGTTAGAGGTCCACATGCATCATTAAACATTGAGATTTGCCTCTGCCAAGGAGATTTGCCAATCTCTTTGCTTGCTTACACGTTTGGGGTTGTTTCCTCGCAAGCCGTAGGTGCCGTTTCCTATGGCTCCTAGAATCCATACGGAAAACAGGCACCCAAGGAGAGGGGGGAGGAAGGAGGTAGGCTGGCTGAGCACCCCTTGCCAATCTGGGGAGGAAAGAGGTAGGCTGGCTGAGCACCCCTTGCCAATTTGTTTGTTCTTTTTTTTGGTTTGGTTTTGTTTTGTTTTAAGTTGCTCAGTTGAAGAAAATTGGATCTCTACAGAAAGATCTGATTTGACCTTCATTTGACCTTCATTCTCCCCGCTCCTTCCCAAATATTTTGGGACTTCTTTGAGGCCCTCATGGCTCCTGCTGAACTTTAATTGGGTTTGTAGTGGCATGTTAAAGGTTGGCCTGATTTTTTTTTTTTTTTCTCTTAACCCAGCAGCAGTCTCGGGTGGCCAGGCTGCTCTAAAAAAAGGCTTTTTTTTTGCCTTGCAGTCTCTTCCTCCCTACCGTGCCTTGCAATTGATTCCCTTTTCCTTTTTAAGACGAAACCAAGTTAAAACTGTGGAATATCACCAACAAGAATGTGCTGCACCTTCCCACCATCTTCCATCATTTGCCACATTTGCTGTCAAAGGAGAACAGTCTGCAGCCAGCCGTGCATGTGGGACAGGGGCGCACTGGAGGTAAATGGGAATTAGTGCTGCTTCTGGTGCTCTTCCTCACCTTGGTGCCTGTCTCTGCCCTTTCCTCTGGGCCTGGCTGTGGTATGGATGTGAGCAGGACTGGAGGAACGGCTGCATGCATCATGCAAGCTTCCTTTGTACCGTTACACGTGGGGTGGGTAAGCCATGTCACATCTGTGAGTCTACAGGGAGCTGCTGTCTATGCTCTTGACCAGCACTAGAATGTTCTTGATGCTTCTGCCAGGTGTTTTTTGCTGCTTTTCATCACCGCAGTGCTCTAGACTTTGCCTAGAAGGTGGTCAGCTGAAAGTGTAGTGCACAGGGTGCTTTCCACCTGCCTCAGGCAAATCCCAGCTGGAACAGAACTTTGGTTACCAGACAGTTGTCCCCCTGCTCCCAAATCCCAATCAAAAAAAACAAAGACCTGACCTCTTGGTCCTCCCAAGCTGAGGTGCTGCTGGCCGTGGAAGAGGTTTGGAGAAAAGAGTGCTCTTGAAGAGCACAGGCTGAAAAGGCACAAAGGAAGGGGGAGGGATTTTAAGTCTTTCCTTAGACTTTCAGGGAGAAAAGAAAGAGTCTGTCTGACAGCCACGGGTGCTCTGCCAGCCTGGTGCACTGGGGTGCTGCTGACCTGTACTGGGCTGGGGGACAGGAGGATGTACAGGAGTATGACAGGGAGGGAACCCTATGTAGCCCAAGAACTCACCAACCTGCTGATCAGTGCTGGGTTTTAATGACACAGCATGGCACTGAGGCAGTCATTGGAGCAGAGTGTCTTGTTCTGGCACCCCTCCCTCTCTAAAATCTCTCTGGCCTTGGGCAGTGTCCATCGTGATGGGGATCCCCAGCGTGAAGCGGGAGGTGCATTCCTACCTCACCGACACCCTCAACTCCCTCATCTCAGAGCTCACGCAGCAGGAGAAGGAGGACTCTGTCATCGTGGTCCTCATTGCTGAGGTAAGACAGAGCCTTGACTGTTCACCCCATTTCCCTCACCCCCATCCCACTGTCTGCCAAACTCCATGCAAACAGGATGCCTGTCCACCTGGAGGCCAGCTCTGCTGCTTGCTGCAGCAGCTAAGCCCAGCCTTGGGCTGCTGTCCAACCAGGATCATAGAATTATAGAATCATTTAGGTTGGAAAAAACCTTTAAGGTCATTGAATCCAACTGTAAACCTAATATTGCCAAGTCCACCACTAAATCATGTCCCTAAGGCTTTTAATACCTCCAGGGATGGTGACCCTACTGCTTCCCTGGGCAGCCTGGTCCAGGGCTTGACAACTCTTTCCTACCTAAACGTTCCTGGCACGACTTGAGGCCATTTTCTCTTATCCTACCACTTGTAACATGAGAGGAGACCAACACCCACCTCATTAGGTATGTCCTGCCCAAAATAAAACACTGGTTGGACTCTAGAAGGTCAGGATGTGAGCAGGCAGAAACTGCAGCACATGCATTTAGCTTTCTGAGTCGTGATTCCTCTTGCAGGGTGCTTGAGTGGTCATTCCCAAAATGTTCTGGAGCAGCCCCATGGCCATGTCTAGGGGGGGGCTCCCAGACCTCCTCATGAAGCAGCTCAAAACCCAAAAGCCTGCTGATTTGGGGCCGAGACTAATATGTCTCTTCGTAGTGGTGTCTGGAGCCCAGAATTAGTTGCAGAATCCAAGGGCTAAAAAGCCTTGAGACATTAATCCACAAGAGCTGCTTTCATCTGTGGCTTTAGATGGTTATTTTTCTCCACGGCTTTCCCCTCAGGATTATTTTCTTGAGCCTGAAGTGCATTTGTCTTAATTTCCAGAAATCTGGTGAGAAAGATAAACCTCAGTAGCATATTACTGGGAGCGGAACAAAGATAAATGTCTGGGTTTGATTCCTCATTTACCCATAATTTGACATCTTGAGTAGCATTTGGCCTTCGGGTGCCTGGCTGGCATTTTGTGCAGGGGGGATGTGCACAGATGGGTGCAGCCCTAAGTGCCCAGGACAAAGTTCAGTCCTGGCTGTGTCGTTTCCCCTTGAGCCAGGACAGGTTTGATGGCTGTTTTCAGAGCAGGTGTGTTAAAACATGAGAGTTTTAAAGCAGCTCGAGCAAAACGGCCTCCTGGTTTGGACTGCAGTCATTTTTAGGTGGCTTGAGAGTGGGGTGGAGGCTGTGGTGGCAGCTCCTGGCTGTCTGTGTGTACCTGTGAAGAGGGAAGTGAACAACAAATAAATTACTTCTGCTACTGTGAAGTGCAGGAGCACATGAGCCATATCCCAGTAACAGCAGTGGTAGCTGTTGCAGGTCATCACTGCTGTCAGTGTCCTCTCTTGCTAACCTGGCTCTTGTAGCTACAACATCCTTCATCCATGCAACCTGGATGAGGCCTTGAGCCACCTGTTCTACAGTGAGAGGTGAGGGGTTGGAACTGGATGATCTTTGAGGTCCCTTCCAACCTAAACCATTCTGTGATTCTCAGTGTCAACCACAACTGTGCCTGCTCTGCCCCTTCCCGAAAAGTTTCAACATGTACCTGCACTTGGTGTTGCTTGTTAGGGCTCCTCAGGCACAGGATAAGGAGTAAGTAGTGGAGATGGTGACTCCACTGTCACCTGGAGGTGCCACTGGGTAATTTGAGGACTCAGGACAGTGAGTAGAACAACTGAGTGTCTTTTTTGGGATGGAAACTTCTCATTTCCAAGTGCCACCACTGACCACTGTACTTGGTGTCCATGACAGCCAGGCTGCCTGGGAGAGCCAAGGTCTCATTGGCTGGTAAAGTGGAGCTCCAGGGTGAGCTGGCCAGCATGGCTGTCCCCAACCCACCACTTCAGTGACAGCTCAGGGCAGAGCTGTGTGTTAGCTCCCAAACCCAGGAACTTCTTTCCTGCCTTTGTTTCTGCCATGGCTGTTTTCTTGGCAGCACCAGGGTAAGAAATCAGTCCAACACCAGCAGCTTAAGCTCCGTTTGGGAAAGGGACCTTTTTCCTCTTGAGAAAACCCTCCCTTGTCACGGCTCCAGCCTGGCAGCTCTGTCCTCAGCTGGTGACACACATGCCTGGCGTCTCACTTCTCACCTCTGCCCTGCGCCAAGCACTGCTCCCGGCTTCTGCACTGCTGCGTCTGCAGATCCGCCCAGGACAGGCGGTCCTGTGATCCCTCTGATCGCCCAAAACAATGCCAGCACCAGGAAGCAGGCACAGATTTTGCTCCTGGGTCTCCTGCCCTTTGTTCTTGGGTTTTGTTTTCCTGGCCACTGTGCAGATAGATGATTTCTGTCCGGTGTCTGCGCTTATCTCCCCTGCAGATAGCAGCGTGCGGCACTGCTGACCTTTGCTTCCCAACTGTTATGGGTTGCCAGGTTGACTGTGGAAGCAAACTGGGTTTGTTTTTTTTTTTTAGGAAGAAAAGTGTCAAAATGAACCCGAAATGAAAAATGCACGCTTATAAATAGACCTTTCTTTTTCACCAAAGGGGTGGAGTTCCCCTTCTGCCAAGAGTACTCACTTGGGTGAAAGCCAGCGTGGATAGGAAAGAAAAATAAGCAGCCCAGAAGTTAACACTTTGTGCAAACACTTGGCACTGACAGGGGCAGAAGAGCTTGAGGGGAAGTTGTGCATGGTCTTGAGCCTTCTGGGGTGGATGTTGGTGTGCGATGCCTTTGGTTAACACCGGCCACCAAGAAGGGCTCCTAGGTGTCCATCAGCACTGGGAGAGTGGTTAAGCTGGGTAAAGGAGATATGAAGCTGGAGGTGGGGAGATTCAGATTGGATGTGAGGAGGAAGTTCTTCAGCATGAGTGGTGAGGCCCTGGAATGGGTTGCCCGGGGCGGGGGTGGTTGGGGCCACTTCCCTGAAGGTGTTTAAGGCCAGGCTGGCTGAGGCTCTGTCCTGCCTAATCTAGGGTAGGATGTCCTTGCCCATGGCAGGGGGGGTTGGAATTAGATGATCCTTGTGGTCCCTTCCAACCCTGACTGATTCTATAAGATGGTGCAGAGGGGCTGACAGTACCCCCGGGGTGTGCTGAGGGTGATTTCTGAGCCATGGTGGGTCACAAGGCTGAGGCTGGAGGATCTAACACTGCTTGTCTTCTGTTTTCAGACGGATCCACAGTACACAGCTGGAGTGGCAGAAAATATCAAAACCTTGTAAGCACTTCCAAATGACTACAACAGTACAGTCTGTGCCTGTAGCAGGGCCAGGGAACAGCTTCATTAAGGAGCCTTCCTGCCTCGTTCTTCTGTTGTTGTTTCTTTTGCTGTTTGGAGGGGTTTTTTTCTGCTCTTAAGCTCTGGGCTGTCTCTACTATTGTCACTTCCACTTTCTACTTGCTCTAAAACGCATCCCATATGCGGCTTCCCAGAGGCTGCTTTGTGCTCGCAGTATTTAACGCAGGCTGTCGTGCTGGTTGGTTCTGCTCTTTCTGTCCTGTGGGAGAAGACACTATTTAGGTGCCCAACGATCCTGCCCATTGTTCGTGTGTCTGGTGCAGCCCTCTACCTGCTCTGTGGAGCCAGAGCAGCAGGGCACTGTGCTGAGCACACCCAAGTGCTTTTCTGCCTTCTTTCGCGTTAACATCCAAGATCCCTTTTTCTCCCCTCTCCAGCCTGTTTGTTTTCCCCTTGTCCCAGGCACTAGTCACATTTGTCTCTCACGCCGGCTGCTATTTATGTCCCGGAGTCTTTAGTGGCTTTTGCAGCCTCGTCTGGGGCTGTTTAGGCAGAAGCTGGTGGAGGATTATTAACCACCAGCCAGTCCAAGCACTAACAGCACCAGAGCTGAGAGGCAAAAGCAAACAAGGTGGTGAGAGAAGAGGCTGCGGCTCCCGCGGCTGCGTGTTCCCAGGGGCTGGGGAGATGCGACAGGGCAGCGGCGTCCTCCCGGCGCCCGTGTCCCGAGCCAATGGTGGCAGAGGGGCTGGGAGATGTGCGGGGAGGGCTGTGTGTCCCCCGGGCACTTGCAGAAGAGCTGAAACAGAGCCCTCCATCTTGCCGTGCGGGAGCTGGCAGAGCTCCCTCCTTCAGCCTGCTGGCAGGAGGACGCACTTACCGCGGGATAATGGACTGATTGTCCCACGGATCCCGATGGAATTGCCGGGCGCTGCTGCAGAGACTGCCTCTGCACAGAAGGCCTGAAACTTTAATTGCCTTAATGATTTGATTTCTCGCCATCCCCTTCTCCAGTGCCTCCCTCCTGCCCCTCCCCGATTCGCTGAGATGATTTCTCTTCCCAAATGAACCGAGGCGGTGCAGGGGCCAGGGTCAGGCTGAGCTCATATGGCAGGAGCGAGAAAGCTGCGGCTGCCGCGGTCCGGGGTTTGTCGGCTGGGTTGAGAAGCTTCTGCTCCACTGCTGGCTGAGGAAGGGAAGGTTTGAAAATGGTTAGCTGGAACTCTTGCCAGTCCCGAGGAGGGAATAAGGAAGGGGAAAATAAGTGAGAAGTTCTTGGCAGTCTCGCTGCTTTGTCTCCCTCTGCCCCATCTCCCGTCCTCCAGGCTCTGCACAAACAAAGGAAATCAGCCTCGCACCAAATGTTCTCAGAGCAGCAGTACAAAAATAGCTGAACTGCCTTTCCCGCTTAGCTCCCGCTGTTGGTGCTTGCAAGGCTCTTCTAGGTGCCTGCTTTCAGATGGGTGACTTTCCGCCCCCACCCCAGTGTGACTCTTTGAAGGGTTCTTAACCGCATTAAAGGGGAAATAGATGCTTATTTTATCGGCGTAAGGGAGCTAGGTAGGATTCCTGCTGGCTGACTTAACCACAGCACAGTGCTGGTTGAAGGAACTTATCAGAAATGCACAGCACAATCCCTGCAAAATGGCTTTTAATTGCTGGTGCATTTGGAAAAATCTCCTAAGTGCCTGTGATGCCTGCAAGTCCTTTTTTGGGGGGGGGCACTGGTCTAGCAGGTAGGTCCATTTGATCCCGTAGAGTAAGTGGTGCTCCTGGCTGGGCTTTAAAGATGACCCAGGGGTGGGAGGAGGAATGCTGGAGGGGAGCACACAAATGTGGGGCTGTCAGAGATCGGGAGAGGGAGAGAGCAGCTTTAAAACTCTGTGTCAGTCCCTGCTGATGTCCTTTAGCGAGGCCTGAAAGTGCATTAGCTGCTGGCAAAGCTTCATCCCAGAGGCTATGTTTTTTGTTTGGTTCTGCAGCTCGGTGTTTACCCAGCAATTTGGTCTATGAAGTGGTGTGTCAGACACGGAGGTATTTGTTTACTGCTGCTTTTCTCCCCCAGATTCCCAAAGGAAATACACTCAGGACTCCTGGAGGTAATTTCCCCATCTCCACATTTCTATCCTGATTTCTCCCACCTGCGGGAATCCTTTGGGGACCCCAAGGAAAGAGTCAGGTAAGAAACAGTGAGCTTAAACCCAAGCAAGCCCTAAATTAAGTAACTGCAGGATCTCCTTCTCCCAGCCCAGCAGGGAAAGCTCTTCTGAAGGACCAGGCAAGCCCCTTAAACTTTCTGTATCCGAGAGCTGGAAGGGGATATGAACTGGCAGCAGCTTTGCAGGGCTTGCCTTGTGCTGTGCTGTTGCCATCACCAAGCAAGGAGTTCATTTGAACCCAGGTGATGTTCATTATGGAGCAACCTGAGTTTTCCAACAACTCTTAGCTGACCATTTTAAGACCAGAAGAGAGAAACCATATGCCAAGCCCTCCTCCAAGAGCTGTGTCACCTTCCTGGCTTAAATCCAGCCTCAGCTTGAGCAGCTTGGTATGAGCCAGGAGGGATTGGTGCTCTCATCATATTCATCTCTTGCAGGTGGAGGACAAAGCAGAACCTGGACTACTGCTTTTTAATGATGTATGCCCAGTCCAAAGGCATATATTACGTGCAGGTAAGTTTGGTTGGTGGGGGCAGAAGGGAGATGGGTGAGAGTTCAGTGTGTCTCATACCCAATTGAGATAGGGCAAAGGCCACATCTAGTTGTGTGATGCAGCAGAGTGGGACTGGGTTTTAACCATATTAGTTCAAAAACTGTGTTTCTAAGATGCTTTAGACTTGAAGACCTCCTTCCCAGCGAGGTCAAGGATCTTTGTTTTGGTTACCTGTTATATTGAGTGAGAAAAATCTGCTTGGAGCATCTTCTAAACTAGATCTGTGCCAAAGCATTTGTCTGGTCTACAGCATGATTGCTCTGCAGAGAGGCTCTTACAGGAACCTGGATGGGTCATTGGCACTCAGCATTCTTTCCTCTTGCAGCTGGAGGACGATATTGTGGCCAAACCAAACTATCTCAGCACGATGAAGAACTTTGCCTTGCAGCAGCCCTCCGAGGAGTGGATGATCCTGGAGTTTTCTCAGCTGGGGTTTATTGGTAATGTTCTCCCCTGCCCACCACAATCCCATCAGGCACAGTCAGAAGCACCTGCTGGTTCTTGCAAGCCCTTATGCTCTCAGTCCAACAGGTTGTCCCCACAACATGGTAAAATACTTTGTCTTGACACCCCTCTGTTTTTTTCAGTGACCCTTGTGTTTGCACAGGGGAGAGGTCCTCACAGCTGGGCCTGCTGAGTCTCACTTTTAGTAAAAAGGAACCTGGTCTGTGGCCCAGTCAACAGCCAAGCAGCTTGGATTTGACCAGTAGCTTTTAGACTGGATGGGATTTGGAGTTGCCTAAGAGTGTGCAAAAGGAAGTTTACATCAGCACAGAACTATTTTGGGAGCAGCAGTACATGGTTGCAGTAGCAGCTTGATCTGTTTTTTTGGACGATGGTTTGACTGGCTTAAATCTTGCAGTTTTGGGGGCAGGAAATGGCCTGTCCTGCAGCTGGCTGAATGTTTTTCATCCTTATTTCTCCCTGCTGAATGGAAGAGTTTTAGACCTTTTGATGCTGCTGTGACCTGTGAGACACTAATGCTTTCTAATTCTGTGATGGATATTAAATCCAGAACTGTGTTAGCAATGCCAGCAGTGCATAAACCAGAGCTGCCTGCTCTTTCCTTCACATGGAGAGATGGACACATCCAGCCTTCCACAGAGGAGAGATGGGCACATCAACCCCCACAGTGGAGAGATGGGCACATCCAACCCCCACAGTGGAGAGATGGGCACATCAACCCCCACAGTGGAGAGATGGGCACATCCAACCCCCACAGTGGAGAGATGGGCACACCAACCCCCACAGTCCAGTTTCCCAGGTTTTTTTCTTCCCATCTCTGCTTCTTGACTGCTTCACAATGGTGCTGCTCTCTCTCCTCTCTTTCTTTGTGCTGTAGGAAAAATGTTCAAGTCTCTCGATCTGAGCTTGATCGTGGAGTTCATCCTGATGTTCTATAAGGACAAACCCATTGACTGGCTGCTGGATCACATCCTTTGGGTCAAAGTCTGCAACCCTGAGAAAGATGCAGTACGTAAACAACCTGCGCTGAAAGGAAACCTGTTCTGTGCACAAATGTGTGCTCGGTCTGTGTCTCTGGAAGGTGCTTTCTGTGAGCTCTGGTGGAGTGTGCCCTGGGGTGTCCTTGCAGATTGTGTAAGCAAAGACCTGGCAGTTCAGGCCTTTGTCGTCTGCAGCTGCCAGAAGAGGCATTACTTCTGCATCCCAGCACTAACAGGGCATTCCTCCTGCAGTCCTCCAGGAGAGTAGCCGTTCCCCACTCCTCTGTGCCGTTTTTCATCGCGGTGTGCTTCCCTCCCTGAAGCTGTTCGCCGCTCATTTACCGTAACCCCAGAGTAACCCCTTGGCTGTGGGCTCCTGTGCTGCAGCCGCCTGGAACACGCTCGCAGCCTGCCCGGGGAGCTCACCCCGCATGACCCAGGAGCTCGCTCGCCTGTGCACTGTGTGCTAAAATGAAATCAGAGCACGCAGAGCTCTCGTTGGGGCTTCTAGGAAGGTGCAGAGAGGTGAAGTGCCTCTGTTTTCATGCTGCCATCTCGTTTGCAGAGCCGTGTCTGCACAAAGCCTTGCAGATGACAGCGTAGGAGCCCCCCGTGCCCCGCGGAGGGTGCGTTCGAGCTCCCATTGGCGGCAGCGGTAGCGAGGGGCTAAAGCTAACGCGAGTGGGAAGGGCAGAGGAGGAGTGTGTGTGAGAGAGCAAATGTAAGATGAGCTCACCGCCGGAGAGCCTCCTGTCTCCTCTCTGAACATATTGTATTTACTCATACCCTCCTTCACCCTCCTCCCCCGGCAGAGAATGAGCAGCCAGTCCCCGTGCAGAGCTTGAAGCCGGTGGCTTAGGACGGACTCCATGGCCACAACTACTTTGTGGTGGCAAATGCCAGAGCAAGTGGTCACTCTGCTGACAAATACGGTGTTTATGGATTGAGGGGACACAGCATCCTCAGGGCTCTGCAGAATCGGGGCAAGGATGTGGTTTAATTTGGCTTCATCCCTGGCAGAGACCATGATGTTGGCTCCGGTCCCCCAGCTACATCAGGACCAGTCTGAAATTATGTCTGTTGTGTTCCTCCTCCCAGTTCAAACTGTGCTCAGGTGTGACAGAGCAGTCCCCAGACCTGTCCAGCAGCCCCCAGGATCCTCATAGCCATGGGCAAAGCCAGGGTGGTGGGATACTGGGATGGAGCTGGGGGTGATGCTGCTGTCTCTGTCCTCTCCTTCAAAATCTTCATCTTGAGCACTGACTGAATGCAGGTCTTGCTGCACAGGATCATCTCCTTCGCTCATCTTCTGATGAGCCAAGGTTTTTCCAGGGGAAACTGCAAGCCTCTTAAACGTGTTGCCTTTTTAAAAATTAACCTACTTTCCTTGTGGATTTCTGGCTCCTTTCCCCCACTGTTTGCATGATTAACTCTGCACAGTGCCCTTTCAAAAGTGACTTTGCCGTGTAAATCTCACTGTGCAGAAATCAGACTGGTAGTGGGGAGGATTTGCCTCTTTGATTGCGAGTTTGTTTGACCTGAGCTTTTGGTAAGAGCTTTGCCTCTTCTGGGTATGATATGCTCTTTCTTTTTAAACTAATTTTAGATTTACCTGGGATAGACCTGTGTGAAAGGATGACCTTCTTACCACCAGCTGAGCCCTTCCTCCTCCTGGCTCGACAGACAATGCTGTTTTCAGCAAATGCTTCTGTAGCAGAAGTGGAAAAGGGGAGCAGGAGAAAGCAGGAGATGCTGTAGCTCCTTCCGTTCCTCTTCCTTTCTCTTCCTCTTCCTCTTGCCATCCAGAGAGAGATCAGACCTGATGGGCATGTGTCTGGGGTTACTGGCAATGAGAAGGGTTAGCATGGCTAGTTTTAATTTTCTAATGTAACGTGAGCTGGATTAGGGATTATCTCCTCTGCAGCTCGCAGGGGTCATGCCTGGAATTTCCCAGCTCCTGGTGTCGTGGCCCATGCGGGCAGCCTGTGGTGGGGGCTCAGTGTGGCTGGCTTTACTCTCTGTGCCCTGCCTGGTGCCAGGCAGCCAGTGACACAGCACCCAGTGGCAGGATTTCTGCTGGGGTTTCTCTTGGGTGGAAGGTTGCCAGAGCAGATGGTGGTAGGGGTGTGGATGTGTGTTTTCTTTTACTGGAAAAAAAGCAAAAGTCAGGAAGCAAATACCCTCTCTCCCTCCAGTTCTTAACCCTGCTCTCTCAAGCTGAGAGGAATGAACTCTTTCTAAGACATGAGTTCTTGTCTCCATGCTCTCTGTGTTTTTTTTCCCTTTTCTGCTTTATTCCCTCTCTGTGGTCTCTCTCCCTCCACCCCATGGAAAATAACTGTCTGGGTCAGTTTATTTACGTGGTGGAATGGGCACGAAGCAGCTTTGCCAGTGGCAGGTGCCATACATCTGCTTAGCACCACCTGCCAACAAGCCAAAACCTCTGCCCGTCAGAAAAGAGCCCACAGGTCACTTAGGCTCTGAGTCACCCAGGACTTAGTGTACCTTCAGACATCAGGGATCCCGAGCTCTGAGTTGTAGGAAAAAGGCTTTCCCAGGAAGGCAGGCACAAGAGAAACTGAGTTCTCTGGCTGGCTCTACCTGGCAGCAAAGAGAAGCTTTGCTCAGCAGTTGCTAAGCTGTGCTTGGCAAGCAGAAATTTGGCACTTAAACCTGGGCACTCCAGCTGCCCGCCAGAGCCCTGTGGGTGAGTGACTGAGAGACACAGTTGGGTCCCTCCCGAGTGCAGCTAAAAGCTCTCTCACCAAATTAGAGCCAAAATTACACAGAGAGGCATAGAGATGGAGAAGGGAATTGTCTCGTTTCAGAAACACTGCGACAGGCAGAAGGCAAACCTGAGGATCCGCTTCAAGCCCTCGCTCTTCCAGCACGTGGGAACCCACTCCTCCTTGGCTGGGAAGATACAGAAGCTGAAGGTGAGCACCAGCTGCCTCTTCAAGCTGCAGATGGCCAGGAACTGGTTGCTCGTGGGACAGGGAGATGAGCGAGAGCAGCTGGAGGGATGGTGACAGCAGGATTTCTGTGCAGTGCTGGTGTGGTACTGACTGCACTGAACTCCTGTAGCTCCTGCTGCTCGGAATGGCAAAGGCATGCACCAGGAGTCACTGCAAGCTTTCCAGCCTTGGGACTGGTGCTGGCCACCCACCCAGAGTGCCAAACAGGGACTGGGCAGTTGATTTCAAAGCATCTGCTGGAGAAGATGACTCCTGCCTTGGAGTGGCTTCACTCCCACTCCCTCCTTGTTCCTGGGATATGCCAATTAGGCAAACTAAAGCTTGCTGTGTAAGAGCTTCAATCGTTTGTGTGTGTGTGTGTGTGTGTGTGTTCAAACATCAACAAAATCGAGCCTCCCACAGCTCTATGTGCAGGATCCAAAGACAGGCAGCCCTGGGCTGCTTTCACTCCTGTGTTTGGTCCCCAAGTAAGTGAATGGTGCAGTCCAGCTGGTGTCACAGTGCAGCACCCATCAGGCCATGTACTCCAGTCACTTTATCCCATCACTAACCTCCAGCCACCTTCTTCTCAGGTGCAAGGACTGCTTGCAGAGCTCTAGGGGCAGGCACTTCTGGACGAGGAAAGGCTCTTTAGTGCTGCATCAGGGTGCAGAGCAGTGGTGCTTTTTTTCCTGAAGTTGTGTCCTGGGATCCAGCCATCCACTGCCCGTAGCAATTCCATCCCTCATGCTTCTGTGCTGTCCCTGTGGTTTTGTTAAGGGGGACCTAAGATCCCTCAAACTACCACCCATGCCATGCAAATTGAGAGCTCTGAATTTGCAGTGCCTTGCTGCTGCTGCTGGGACCCCCCTTGTGGGTGAGAGCAGCTCATGCCCTTTTCCTTTTGCTTTGTGCCCACCAAGGACAAGGATTTTGGCAAGCAGGCCCTGCGGAAAGAGCACGTCAACCCTCCTGCAGAGGTGAGCACCAGCCTGAAAACCTACCAGCACTTCACCTTGGAGAAGGCTTACCTGCGGGAGGACTTCTTCTGGGCCTTCACTCCCACTGCTGGAGACTTCATCAGATTCAGATTCTTCAAACCACTCCGCATCGAAAGGCCAGTGCTGGGGGAGCACTGATGGGAGGGGATGTGGGGACACGTGTGGGGCATTTTGCTCTTCTGGCTCACACTGAATTCCTTGCCCATCTCCTGCTTGGCTGCCCAGGAGGAGAGAACAGTGGTTTGTTTGGTGGGGTTTTTTTGAGGGAGGGAGAGGACAACTTGGCCCTCTTTATGGTGGGGGTCACACTTGCTGGACCCTTTTCTTTCCCTGCCTTTGTGAGCAGTCCATGATTTGGCTAATCTGGCTCAGAAGGTCTCCTTCCCTGTCTTGTGTCTGTGGGCTTTGAGGGAAGGTGCCTGTGAGGTTGAGATGTTCAGTGGTTCAGCTGGGGTGAAAGCCAGCACATCATGTGTCACTCAGCCTGGATCTCCACAGTGGGCTTTGAGGGAAGGTGCCTGTGAGGTTGAGATCTTCAGCTGGGGTGAAGGCCATCACATCCTCTGTCGCTCAGCCTGGATCTCCACGGTGGGCTTTGAGGGAAGGTGCCTGTGAGGTTGAGATGTTCAGCTGGGGTGAAAGCCAGCACATCCTGTGTCACTCAGCCTGGCTCTCCACGGCTTTGCTCTGTCACAGGTTCTTCTTCCGCAGCGGAAACATCGAGCACCCAGAAGACAAACTCTTCAACACCACCGTGGAGGTTCTGCCGTTTGACGTAAGTGTTTGATGGGTAGTGGGGACGGGGGTGGAGTGGGAAGCAAAAGAGAGAAGGGAACTGCTTAAAGCCGTCCGGAAAAATCTTCACAAGACTCCAGTGCCTTTGAGAGGTGCTGGTGGGGAAGCAGGGGGTCACGCCTGGCATGGTACCACCCCAGGAGTGGGGGCTGGAGCCTGCAGAGGGGATGCTCAGGTGGGTGGGGACAGCTGCAGCAAAGGGAAGGGGCCAGGATGGTGCAGAGGAAGCGGCAGCATGAGGGCAGCAAATATCTTCTTGTTTTGGGGAATGAAGATCAGGGTGCCAGGCAGTGGGGCAAGGTGCCAGGGGCTGCTGGCAAGGGGAGCTCCAGGGTTGCTGCTGCTTGGGGCTTTTGGGTGGCTCTTGCACTGGCCTTGCACAAAGCTCTTTTCCTTCCCACAGAGCCTGCAGTCAGATAAGGAAGCCTTGCAGGAGGGCAGAGGCACAGTCGTCAAATACCGCAGGACACCAGATGGCTACATCCAGATAGGTACAAGCAGGGTGCAGGGTGGCAACTGCCCCCTGGGTGTGATAGCACAGTCCCTATCCTCACCTCAGAGTGAATCCAGGCTCCTGGTGCTGTTTGCTTGGCAAAAGGCTCCTTGCCAGGAGCCAGGTTAGAACAGGATTTGTCACTCTCTCTCTTCTCCTCCACTGCCCTCCCTCCCCTCTTAGACTTGGGGTCCCCTTCAGGTAGTTTCCACTCCTTTTGTTTCTGCCTGTCCCTGCTCAGAGCTGGGCCCAAATTATTCAGATTATCATTTGCCTAACCTGGTGTTAAAAAATTTCCACTGCTGGGGATTTCACACTCCCCCTCCACAGCCTGCCTCAGTGCTTGCACCATGTCCAGCCTGGACTTTGTCTCCTGTCACCTGAGCTCATTTTAGAGCTTGTCCTGCTCTTGAACAAGAACAGGCAATTGCAGAGTGTGGGGACCCACTGATGTGTAATGAAGCTTTGGTGTCACGGCTCAGGCTTTTTTGTTCTTGTTTTTAATATAGACAAATAAAAGAAAAATTCCCTGGCAGTGTAGCCTTTACCATCTTAGCCTTCCTCTCTGTGCTGGCTGCCTTCTCCCAGTTGCATTTTCAAACCAAAACAAAAAAAAAAAGGTCACACCCAAATAGTGGGACATAGCAGGACAGGGCTGCCATTAGGCCACTCTATCCCCTCCCTTTTGCACAGCCAAATTCTCCCTGTTTCTGGGGTTTTTTTTGGTTGCTCTGAGTGCAGCACTTCGCCCTGTACTGGCACCCATGCTGCTGGGTTTCAGCCTGCCTTGTGTCTGGGAGCTGTGGGCTGCAGGGGCTGCCCCTCGGGGAGGGGAATGTTGGATGCCATAGCACTGTCCCCGTGTCATTTGTGCTCTTCTCATCAGGTTCCTTCTCCAAGGGGGTGGCAGAGGGTGAAGTGGACCCAACCTTTGGGCCGCTGGAGGCCATCAGGCTGTCCATCCAGACCGACTCCCCAGTGTGGATCATCCTGAGCGAGGTCAGCTTGGGCTTCCCCGGCAGGGGGGTGACCCTGCCCAGCCCTCACCCTGGGGCTCCCCGCTGCCTGCACCCACATGCCTCTGAGCCCAGCCCTCTCTTCTTTCAGATTTTTATCAAGAAAGCAGAGTGAAGCAGGCCTGAGGAAGGGTGGGCAGCTGCAACCTCCCCTCCTGCTCCCTCCTCCCCGTGGCGCCTTGCCCGGGCACAAGCCCAGCTGCCAGGACAGGCCTTGGCAAAGCGGCTGCCAGCCTGGCACCGACATCCTCACCGTGCTGCCGGGGTCAGGACATGGTCTTCTCCAGAAGAGGAGCAAGAAGCAGACCCCAGTATCCCGTGCAGAGGGCTGGCTTTGCTCCCCTTGGCCCCTCGTGGGTGCGTGGCTGCTGCTGCGGCAGCGCTGACCCAGGCACAGCCTGGGCTCGGGATGAGCTTTAGCAAGCGTGGGGCCAAAAAGCACCTTCAGCCCAGGACAGGGCAAGCTCTGGCTGTTCTTGGGGACAGAGCGGGGCCTTTGGTCACGTCGAGTCCTGCCAGATGACCCCACAGGCTCACTGGGATGGAGATGGCCAGGGACCAAGGTCTGCCTTGCCTTTGCCCAGGCAATAAGCCCTGGCCACAGCTGAGGATTAAGCGAGGGTGAAGACTGCCCCTCCTTCAGCAGAGGAGGAAGGAATCCCAAGGGGTTGGAGCCATGAGTATGGCAGGGAAAACAAAACAAAACAAAACAAAAAAAAAACAAAAACAGAACAAACAAACAAAAAAAAAAACCTATGCCACACTGTGCCTGCCAGCATTGAACACAGCCCCTTAACTCACGGTGAAGTCTCCAGTGTCTTCATGCCTTGAGATTGAGTGAAGAAACCATCTTTTTAAATAACTACTTCAGTTATTGATTGGTGTGAATTTTTTTTTTTTTTTT
>VWZI01021471.1:25926-58249 GCA_013396835.1 Psilopogon haemacephalus
AAAAAACCAACAAAACAGAAAAAAAGTAAAACAGAAGTAGCCCAGTTCAGAAATAGTAGGGATTAGTGTAAATCCCAATGTCTCTTCAGCTATACACTGGAATGCATACTACTACTTTAATGTGCTGTATTTTTTATTATGGGATACATTTGTTTTTTTCAAGTACATCTCTCTCTCTATATAAAAATATATAAAATAATGTGCACTGTAATAAAAAAAAAAAACAACAACTAAATTTAAAACCTCTGGTGTGGCAGCAAGAGTCACTTCCAGGAGGGGGACACTTGGTCTGCCCCATTTTTCCTCTTGCCAGGTACCTGGATGCAAAAGGGAGTCCCTGCTCAGCTCTCACCACCATCCAATGCTCCCAAAGCATTCTTGGTGCTGGGGAAAAGCACTTAGAGCAGCCCCGTGGGGCGCTGCTTGGTTCAGACCACAGGAGCCTTCACCAAGTAGTAAAAATAAAAGCTTGGTCAGGTCTTTGCTTGGCAGGGAGCAAGGAAGCCGCTTGGACACCTGAACAGCTGAGGGAGCAGTTGTGTAGCAGTTGTGCCTCCTGCAGAACACTTTGCTCTTTGTATTACCTGTGTACAGCTCAGCCAGGAGCTGTCTGCTCCCTGCCTGCCCTGGTTACCTCTGGATCCCAGCATTGCAGTGAAGCCTGAAAGCCAGAGGAAGGGCAGAGTCCTGCTTGGCGAGGCCAAATCCACATTGTTCAAGTCATTGCCAAACTGAGTCTTCAGCGTTTGGCCTGTTCTGCCCAGAATTTGGATTGTTTTAGAGGGATTCACCTATCCTTTCAAGTCCATTTAAATCACAGCAGCCTTTTTTGCCATGCAACCCAGTCCCCTAAGCTCAGATGGTCTCACACCCAAGCACCCCTCACAATCCTATGTGAGTTCCTCTGAGAAAATGAATTTATTTACATACTATCCAGAATAGATTCTACAACAGCACAGGGGTGGGGGGATCAATCCAGTGCTCCATGAGGGAGAGCCAAATGTATTAGAGGTTTTGGAGCAGATAGTAGTACAAAGGCTGGCAGTGAAGCCAGGGCAGGATTTGCTTTCTAAAAGGCAAACGATCAGTGAAGAGTGGAGCTTCACCAGCAGGGGACAGCCAGCATCCCCCTGCCCACAACCGTGAAAACAGAGCTGGGGAGAGACCTGGGCTCTGACCGTAGCACACAACTCCCCCCACCTCTGCCAGGGGGAGAGCCACAGCCCCTCTCACCAGGCACGGAGCAGCTGGAGGGGCCAAGCTGTTGCAGAGGAGAGGGTCAGCAGGAAGTGTGCCAGGAGCCCGACCGCTGCCAGCCCGAGCAGCAGCCAAAGCAGCCGGGCACTGGCATACAGCGGCCCCAACCTGTGCAGGAAGAGAACACTGCCAGGCACTGCCAGCCCACCTGGGGCACAGAAGGTGCAGGCAGGGCCTTGGGATCACACACTCATACTGCAGGTTGGGTTGGAAGAGACCTTTAAAGGTCATCTAGTCCAAGCCCCCCGCAGTGACCACAGACATTTCCAACTAGAGCAGGTTGCCCAGAGCCCTGACCTGGAACGTTTCCAGGGATGTGGCATCTGCCACCATCCTGGGCAACCTGGAGCGTTTCCAGGGATGGGGCATCTACCACCATCTGGGACACCCTGGTTCAGTGTCTTATCTCCCCTCAGTGTAAAGCATGTCTTCCTTATTTCTAGGCTAAATCTCCTTCTTTTAGTTTCAAACCATGGCCCCTTGCATTGTTGCAATAGGCCCTGCAACAAAGGTTGTCCCCAGTTTTCTTACAGGCCCCTCTGAGTACTTGAATGCTGCAGTAATGTCTCCCTGGAGCCTCATTTTCTCCAGGCTGAACAGCCTTATACTCTCCTAGCTTTTCCTCCCAGGACTGAGCCTGGATCATGAGCCCTTGGATCATTTTTGGGGGCTCTATCTCTACTCCAGCAGGTCCAAGTCTTTCCTGTGCTGACTACCCCACAATTAAACCCAGCATTGCAGGTGGGACCTCCCCAGAGCAGAGGGGCAGAACCCCCTCCCTTGCAGCCCAGGGTATGATTCCCCTATCCTAGTTTAAGACAGAACCAGGGGTGAGGTTGCATGGCTGCAGGAAGGGGAGAAGGAGGTGATGCAAATCTGCTTTCAGTTCCACCCCTGGGGAGGAAACCTCAACCAGCAGCTGCATCCTGCAGCCAGCCTGCCTGGGTTGGTCTGGGGTGCCCACAGCCCTGGCCAGGCACTGACCGTTCCTGCGCGGCTGCGGCGTATCCCTGGAAGTACTTGAAGCGGGTGTAGAGGTAGAGCAGCCCACACACTGCAACCACACCTGCAGGCAAGAGAGGAGCACGGTCCTGATGCAGCCAAACATCCCCTGGTGCAGCCAAACATCCCCTGATGCAGCCAAACATCCCCTGGTGCAGCCAAACATCCCCTGGTGCAGCCAAACATCTCCTGATGCAGCCAAACATCCCCTGGTGCAGCCAAACATCCCCTGGTGCAGCCAAACATCCCCTGATGCAGCCAAACATCCCCTGGTGCAGCCAAACATCCCCTGATGCTGCCTGAACTGCAGCCCAGCTCGGTCACCTACATCCCCACTTCCCTCCGCAGATGAGGCATGGCCATGAGACCTGAACACACAGGGACTTGGCTTTAAAATGCTGTGGGACTTTTGATTGTGTTTCTTCCTTCCTTTTTTCGTGGGGGGGGGAATGAACTTCTCTTGCCTCACAAAGCTGCCCTGAGACTTGAGTTTGCACTGCTCCCTCCCAGTGTCACAGGACGTCAGGGATTGGAAGGGACCCAAGGAAATCATCGACTCCAACCCCCCTGCCAGGGCAGCACCAGACAATCTAGCACAGATCACAGAGGAACACATCCAGACAGGCCTTGAAAGTCTCCAGCAAAGGAGACTCCACAACCTCTCTGGGGAGCCTGTGTCAGTGGTCTGTGACCCTTACAGTCAAGAAGTTCCCCCTTGTGTTGAGCTGGAACCTCTTTTGCTGCAACTTATACCCATTGCTCCTTGTCCTATCCCAGGGAGCAAGTGAGCAGAGCCTGTCCCCCTCCTCACCAGCCCTCAGATATTTATAGACATTTACCAAATCTCCTCTAAGTCTTCTCTTTTCCAGACTAAAAAAGTCTCAGGTCCCTCAGCCTCTCCTCTTAAGTCATGCCCTCCAGTCCCCTCATCATCCTAGTAGCCCTCTGCTGGACCCTTTCCAGCAGATCCCTCAAGCAGGTCCTTCCTCACATCTCTCTGCTTGGGATGGGATGGGTGGTGGATAATGAATTGTTTGAGTTATGGTTTCTTGTTCTGAGGGAGCGATTTGGCTATCATCTTGCAGCTCTGCTTCAGCTTGCTGCTGCCCTGGCACCCAGTGCCAGCCTGATTTATCCAAGGCAAGCAGCAATGGGGGGAGGGTGTGTGGAGTGGTTATTCAGGCTACGGTGAAGCAGTGAGAGCTGCCAATGCCACCAAGCCTCTCCTCTGGGTAGGAGGCTGCTTGGCTGCCACCAGCAGCTTCATGGACACCAGAGTTGGGCACACCTGGGTTTGTCTGGCTGAAAGAGAGCTTTGCTTTCCCCCAGTTACAGCCTCACAGGGCAAAAAGAGGAGTTGCCTGAGTCACAAAGGGATTTAAAATGGGGGTTTGTGTGCGTGGGTTGAGGTTGGAATTCCTCCCCATCCCACCTACCTTGATGGAAGAAGATTCCAGCAACCCAGAGGAGTGAGATGAAGATCGGGAAATACTCTGAGCAATTCACCCTGGTGAGAACCAGAGAGGAGAGTTAAAAGCATGTCTCCATACCCCAGTTTTTTTCTTCCACTTGGGCAAGTCATGCTCCAAGATGGAATTCAGTAGGAGGTGATCAGATCTGCAGTGAGGTTTTCTTCCTCCTTTTTTTTTTTTTTTTAACCTTTTTTTCTTTTTTTCCCCTCCTTTCTTTAAATGACAAACCCCCAAATTTTCTGCAAGGAAGGACAGCAGGAGCTCTGCCATC
Source organism: Psilopogon haemacephalus (assembly GCA_013396835.1). NCBI lineage: Eukaryota > Metazoa > Chordata > Aves > Piciformes > Megalaimidae > Psilopogon > Psilopogon haemacephalus. The sequence goes on from VWZI01021471.1 coordinate 29,929, forward strand.
AAAGACAGTGGATTTGTTTCTCAATTTCTCTTCCATTTTACGGTTCCCTAGGGAATTTAATTTTAAATTTGACACAAAATTTATCAAGCCTTGGGCAATGGAGCCAGATTAGCAGCTGGAAGAAGTCTGAAGAACCTTACCCTGCAAATGCAGTTGAGCCTCAGCAAGGGGAGGCTCTCAGGTTTCCACGAGTAAGAAATACCCTTCCCCCTTCCATTTTCTTATTTGTTTTAATCGAAGCAAATGATCTGTTTGTCTATTTTGCCACGGGGAAGACCAACAAAGGAGGTGGGAAAAAAAAAACAAAACAACCAGAAGATTGGTGAGACCCCACCTGAAGTACTGTGTCCAGTTCTGGAGCCCCTGGGACAAGAGGGATGTGGACATGCTGGAGTGTGTCCAGAGAAGGGCCACAAGGATGCTCGGAGGGCTGCAGCACCTCTGCTGTGAGCACAGACTGAAAGAGTTGGGGCTGTGCAGGCTGGAGAAGAGGAGGCTCCCAGGTGACCTTCCAGTAAGGTGGAGAGGGACTTTTTAGGCTACCAGGTAGTGACAGGACTAGGGGGAATAGAGCAAAGCTGGAGGTGGGGAGATTCAGACTGGATGTGAGGAGGAAGTTGTTCACCATGAGAGTGGTGAGAGCCTGGAATGGGTTGCCCAGGGAGGTGTTTGTGGCCACATCCCTGGAGGTGTTTGCAGCCAGGCTGGCAGAGGCTGTGTCCAGCCTAATCTAGGGTAGAGTGTCCCTGGGCATGGCAGGGCGGTTGGAACGAGATGATCCTTGTGGTCCTTTCCAACCCTGACTGATTCTATGATTCTAAGGAAATACCTTCTCAAACCTGAGGTCACCTTCCTGGCATGCCACAGTCCACAGCGAAGCTCAGCTAACGCACACAGCTGAGCATTTAATTGCAAACCCCAACAGCAGCTCCCCAGCTAGGGAAGGGTGATGCTTCCCGTGCAGCCTGGCTCTTCACTGCACCACAGAAGGACCAAAGAGGGAGGTTTTTGTCACTCCCCAAACGTTTCCTGCAGGCTGGCAAGGAACCGCAGCTGCTTTGGTGGGGATTTAGCTGTGCTCAAAGCAGCCTGCGAGCCAGCTCCAGCCAGCTCCTTTCAATCACTGATGAAACAACCACCAGGATGAAAGACAGAATCGGGTGCTTGCTGGAAGCCAAAGGGATCTGTGAACACTTCCAGTTTAGCTCCGGCATTGCTTTCTCCGCAGGAACAGAGGGAAAAGAAACAGCTCTGGGAGTGGGCCTGTGAGTGCTGACTGTCATGGGACAGCGGCAGAAAACAAGGGGGAAAACCTAAAGTGTCCTTGCAGCTGGTTCTGCTGGTGAGGTCCTGTGCTTCAGTTCAACAGCAAGACCTAACCAGTGAATATTAGGTTCAGCTACTGTCAGTTTGGAGCCGACATTCATATTAAACTAGAATCACAGAATTAAGCAGGTTGGAAAAGACCTCCGAGATCATCCAACCTATCATCTAACTCTTCTAATTGCTACTAAGTGCCTCATGCAGCCTCCTCTCAGACACCTCCAGGGATGGTGATTCTTCCACCTCCCAGGCAGCCCATTCCAATGCAAATACTCTTTCAGTGAAGAACTTCTGCCTAGTGGACAGCCTGAACCTGCCCTGGCATAGCTTGAGGCTGTGTCCTCTTGTTCTGTCCCTGGGTGCCTGGGAAAAGAGACCAACTCCACCTGGCTGTAACCTCCTTTCAAGTAGCTGTAGGGAGCAATGAGGTTTCCTCTGAGCCTCCTCTTCTCCAGCCTGCACACCCTCAGCTCCCTCAGCTGCTTCTCACAGGGCTGTGCTCCAGCCCCCTCCCCAGCCTTGCTGCCCTTCTCTGGACACGTTCAAGAACCTCAACATCTTTCTTAAATTGAGTGGCCCAGAACTGGACACAGGACTTGAGGTGTGACCTAACCAGTGCTGAGTACAGGGGCAGAAACCATGTAGGTTGGAGAAGACTTCTAAGACCATCAAGTCCAACCATCACTCCAACTCCTCTGCCACACAGCCACTAATTTGTCATTTGGCTTCCTCTTGCAACGCAAGGAGGGGGATTGTCATGGATGGACAGAAACACTCCAGCCACAGCAAAGTGCTCCTGATCAAAACTCAGACCTCTCCCCATAAACATCACCAAACAATTAAACATCCAGCATGAGTCTCAGCAAATGAAAAGGTGACTTGAGGCCGTCTTCAGTCTTCCCTGGTACTCATCCTCTGCTCACATCACGTCTAGGTGGAGCCAGCACAAAGCAGTCCAAGTCTTACTGAGCTCTGAAGATCCGCTGGAATTCCGGGTGCCCTGTTGTCTCCGGGGGGCAGATCTTGTGCTTGCGCCGGGCATGGATCACCTGCAGTGCAAAGTAGGCTGGAAAAGGAACAACAGCAGAACAAGGCAATTCTTTGTGCAACCAGGAGCTATCTGCCTCGGAATCAAGCCAGTGGCTGGAAGAAAAGAACTGACCCTCTCTAGGTTCATAGTCCAGGGCTGTCACACACCCTGGAATAAAGCTGTCATTTGCTTCACGCTCAAATTTCAAATTCAGATTTGGTTATGCCAACAGAGTGCCTGTGCCATGCAGCCCATGTGCTGGCTGGCACTTTGCATAGCCTCACACCCAGCAGCAGAGCCCTGGGTGCTGCTCCCCAGCAGACCGAACTCAGCCCTGCGGGGAGGTCAGCAATGCATGCAGAACCTCACCCAGCCCAGTCACAGAATTGTCACTCCATTTCAGTCCTGCACTCTGTACTTGGTGCACCAGTACCCCCTCAGCCTGCCTGATGGGAGGGTGTTGTGCTAAGTGGGCACAAAGCTTTTATACAAGGATGGCCCCATAGAACCAGCAGCACCCACACTGTGGAGCACTGGGATGTCTTTAAGACATAGAATCCTAGAATGGCCTCAAAGCTCATTCAGTTCCAACCCCCCCGTGCCATAGGCAGGGACACCTCCCACTAGAACAGGTCACTTTAAGGCCTCATCCAACCTGGCCTTGAACACCTCCAGGGAGGGAGCAGCCACAACCTCCCTGGGTAACCTGTTCCAGTGCCTCACCACCCTCACTGTAAAGAACTTCCTCCTAACATCCCCTTTAAATCTCCCCTCTGCCAGTTTGAACCCATTCCCCCTCGTCCTGTCATTACAAGACTTTGTGAATAGTCCCTCCCCAGCCCTCCTGTAGGCCCCCTTCAGATGCAAACTTGTTAAGATGAAGATTTGGACTGTTTCACTCTTTGATGGGAGTTCTTATCCCCAGAGGTGATGGCTGATGTTCCAAGTGCTTATATTTAGGCAACTCATTTCCAATAGAGCACTACCAAATGAGCAGTGAATGATACAAGCTACGCCTGTGGTGGCTGTGGCAGCCTGCTGCTAAGTGAGTCACTGGGATTAGCAAGGTCCTACCATGGCAACACTTCCAGAGCACTGAACGAAGAGATGAGGAGCCAGGCTGCAGGGACTGACCTTTGGACTGTCTTGCCCTACCAAAGAAGATAAAAGCAGAACGGCAGGAGAGAGAAGGGAAGACAGGGAGAGATGCTGCAAGATTAAAGGCAACGCAGACCCACGCACGCCTGCAGAAGAGCACTGGAACATACAGAAAGAAGAGGGAATTAGAGCTGTAAATAACCTGCTGGCACGGGCTGTGTGTGGCATCCACTTCAGAGCACACAGTTCTGAGAACATTCACACCTTCTGGTGTCTTCCATGGTGGGTGCACAGAGCCAGCCCTACACGAGAAGTGCTGGCAGAGAAGGTGGGGAGGAACAAGTTTGCTTCTTCCCCTGCTTGATTATGGTTGAGGGCGAAGATGTTGTCCTGGCTCAAGTCTGGCAGGATGCACCACAGCATCCCCACTGAAACCAGGCAGCTAAGTGAGCAGGAACACACAACTGACAACCCAGCAGCAGCTGGGGAAAGAAGAGGAAACTGTGGCCCATCCTGACACCTCCTCTTCATGTCAGATAAGCTCCTCTCTCCTGCACTACCACTTTACACTCTCAGGGTCTCCTATCAGCCACCTCTAGAGACAGGACCGAGCTGAAGCCTGTGGCAAGCAAGTCGAGGGAAGTTCTCCTCCCCTCCATTACCCTGCCCTGGTGAGGCCTCATGTGGAGTATGGTGTCCAGTTCTGGGCTCCCCAGTTAAAGGACAGGGAACTGCTGAAGAGGGTACAGCAAAGGCTACCAAGATGTCAAGGGGACTAGACCATCTGTCTTAAGAAAGGCTGAGGGAATTGGGGCTCTTTTAGTCTGGAGAGGAGAGGACTGAGAGGGGGATCTCATAAATGCTTATAAATACTTAAGAGTGGGTGTCAGGAGTATAGGGACAGTCTTTTTCCAGTGGTTCCCAGCAACAGGACAAGAGGGCACAAACTTGAATATAGAAAGTTCCATCTAAATGTGGGGGTAAAACTTCTTTATGTTGAGGATGGTAGAGCACTGGAACAGGATGCCCAGAGAGGTAGTGGTCTCCATCTCTAGAATCATCCATAGCCCACCTGGGAGCCATCCTGTGCAACCTGCTCCAGCAGGGGTGTTGGACTAGATCATCTCCAGAGGTCCTTTCCAACACCTATCATTCCATGATTCTGTGAAATTACTGCACCATGTGCAGCTGTAGCTTGGCCATGCTGGGCAGTGGTCTTCATCCTGCTTCACGCCACCTGCACCCTTCCTAATATAGCATTCTTGTGGCTGATGAGTATGGAAAGAATCATTTTAGTCCCATCCTCTCCACCAGCTCTATGCTTCCATCTTATTTATATAGAGGGGCAAATATCGACAAGTCCTGCAAGAAATCCCTGATGCTTGGAAATGGATAACATAAAAAAAAACACCCAAAGGGAGGAAGAGCCTTTTGGAGGATGGCTCCAAACCTGGTGTACAGGTAAAGTGTTAAGCAGACAGAATCACCCTCTAAAAGCACTTCTCAGAGCAAGGGGTTGAAAAACCAAGACGTGGCATAAACCTCCTCAGCATGGATTTAGAGAATCATAGAATGGTTGGAAGGGACCTCCAAAGGTCACCCAGNTCTCAGCATGGATTTAGAGAATCATAGAATAGAGAATCATAGAATGGTTGGAAGGGACCTCCAAAGGTCACCCAGTCCAATCCCCTCTGCAGTCAGCAGGGACATTCTCAACTAGATCAGGTTGCCCAGAGCCCTGTCAAGCCTTGACTTTGAATATCTCCAGGGATGGGGCTTCAGTTACCCCCTGGGCAGCCTGTTCCAGTGCTCAACCACCCTCATGGTGCAGAACCTGTTCCTAACATCATCTTCTAGGAAGAAGAGCTCCATTTGCCTCGCAGAACTTTTCAAACTAGTTTCTTTATAATTCAAGCCTCAAGGTTAAATGCTTGTGTGGCTTCCCACACAGCTCACAGGCTGAGCTCTCCCTGCACTTTGCTCCTCTGTGGAGGTATCTGCCAGACCTTCGCTCTCAATTTGATTATGTCCACAAACTTGTGGAGCCATATTACAGCTGATAATCTGCTGTGTTGGAGTGAACCTGGTGAAGAAGCTCTGTGGGGTCTGACAGACAATGATGCTGTATCCACTTTATCTCCTTTGAAAGCCATTTTAAAAAGGGGGGAAAAAACCCCAAACACCCAAACAACAGAGGTAGCACTGTGCTGCTCTCTGGCACAGTGTTCAACACAGGGCAAGGGCACTCATCTGCAGAGAACTAAAGCTTTGCTAAGCTGAGCATAATTACATTTAAAAGGGGCAAAGTTACTTGAGAGAATGTGCAGACTGCAAACTTCCAGAAAACGAAGAATAAAAATCAACCAAGAGTGCAGTGAAGCTCAGCAGCAGGATGTGATGGGTGAGCGTTTGTGCAGGGCACATCTGCATCTCAGTGCTCTGCCTTCTCAGGCTGAATCTCAGACCTGTAATCCACACACAGAATGGCCTCTAGAAAGAGGCAAGAGAAGCTACTGCACAGCTCCGAATCCAGTTGCCATTAGCACTTACTACTGGAGAGAGAGAGGAAACTCATAGTAGTTTGTAATTGCTCTTTGGCCTCCCATGCAGAGACCATGAAACGAGGCTGCTTTATGCAGTCTAGGGTAGGTGGGAGGGTGCCAATGCTTGCTATGAATCTGCTGGCTTCACACCTAGGTATGGTCTGCACAGCACAAAAGTAAAGTTCCCAAGGTTATGGCTGTTAAAAAACCTGTTGCCACAAAACAAATATACGTGAGACAAAAGTGCTACCTAGGGGCTGGCCACTGAGGGCTTCCCAGCAAAAAGGACTTAGCAATGCTTCCATGACTGAAGTCTTCATCTTTTCTTTGCACACCCAACAGTCTGTCCATCCCCACAAATAAGTCCTAGGAGTAAGGTATCCTCTAAACCAAACACATCTATTTAAATCACAAGAAGTCACTGAGCTCCTTTGAAGATGTCTGTGTCTATTTCTGACCAGGAGGGCTTGCATTAGCTCCCAAATTACCGTGTGCTGTCAGCTCATCTTGTCATCTGCTGCGTGCAGCTAAGCTGCCTGAACACAGGAGGACATTGATCACAGAGGAGAAATGTTATTTGTGCATGCTGCTCTTTTCCTCACTCATACAATCCATGCTCACACACTGACCTCCTCAGCAGTGTCTTTATTAACCTGCCTTGATTTTGGCCTCCTCCATCCACTCCAAGTTACAAAGATCCTGCTAGAATTTAACCACAGAAAATGTTCTAAAGACATTGGATTGCTGAAATCGTTTTAACTGTCAAAGTAAAACTTAAATTTCACCTCCTGTGGGATGCTGGCTTTGAGGTTTGTATTCTTCGCCATGAGGGTGGTGAGACCCTGGAATGGGTTGCCCGGGGAGGTGGTGGAAGCCCCATCCCTGGAGGTGTTCAAGGCCAGGCTGGATGTGGCTCTAGACAGCCTGATCTAGTGTGAGGTGTCCCTGCCCATGGCAGGGACTGGATGATCCTTGTGGTCCCTTCCAACCCTGACTGATTCTATGATTCTCTGACTTTAGTCTCTACTAATGAAGCTCCTCAGGCATGGCACTTCCACTGCCAACAGCCCAACACCATTTTACCACGTTGGCCAAAAGCAACTTTCATTCCACAGAGACTGCAAGCGAAACACAGATCTACAAAGCTCAACCTTATTAGCTGCGTGCTACCCAGCGTTAGATAAAGACATTTACCTTGCTCCAGGACTCCCAAAACTGTGACAGTGGCCAGCAGGTCTATCTGATCTCTCATGCTGCCGAATGTGGAGCAAACACCCAGACAGGTGCGATGAGGACAGCTGCTCTCCAAGCTGCTCTCCAAGCTTCTCTCCAACCCTCCCACTCCTGCAACTCTTCAACAGCCTACTCACCGCTCTGCAGCAACAAGCTGTTTCCTCTGCCACACCTTAACTCTCTCCACACCACATCATTTTCCACCAGAACACAGCTAGCCCAGGTGCCTGCCTTCTGCTGAACCTCCCAGCCACAGAGCTTTGGGCATGTGAAATCCTTGCCGTTATATTGGCAGGCTTTGTAGCTTGCACTGAGTCACACATTGCTGGCAACTGGCGAGTGAGGGGATTGCTCCCAGCCCTTTCTTTGCTGGGTCTCTAACCAGCTCTGCTGAAGTATAGAAATTATGTGTCAGGTTATACACATTTCTAACAAGAGTTTGTAATTTAATGCCTTGACCTTCTGCTCTTGTTCCAAGTACTGGAGTTGCCCATGTGAAATTTCTAGGCTTCAGCTAGGTGATCCTGCTCTGGCAGGGGGAGGTTGGACTAGATCATCTCTGGAAGTCCTTTCCAGCCCCTAACACTCTGTGATTCTGTGGAATGGCTTCAACCTGTGACTGGATTTTGGAGTTGTAGAAGAGCGTTTTAGAGGAGCATTTTATTCTATTAATTCACACTGAAAACTTACTAAGTAAGAGCACAGTTTTGTTTTGTTTTGTTTTTGTTTTTGTTTTTTTTCTAGTGCTGCCACTTTCTGTTGTCTTCTGATGTTTCTAAGTTCTGCACTACAAACCTTCTCCTGGCTAAACATACAAAATGAAAGTTCCCAGTTCCAAAGGGGAAGGCAGCAGAGGATGGAGAAGAATGCAAGCCCCCAGAAACGCTACAGTGCCATCAGAGTAATAGAATTCTGTGTGCATGTTGTAAGTGCTTGGCAACCAGCAGGATTTTTAGCCCTTCCCACTCTAGGAAGGCAAAATATGCATCAGTTCAAAATGTTATGCTGTGCTTAGAGCAACTTTGTATGTAGAAAACTACTCTCAAACCAAAAAGAGGGAGAGGAGGGAAGTGTAATTCAACATCAGCCAAGGTTTTCCTTTAATTTTTGGTGAAGGGAAGGCACAGGACATGGTTGGTCCATTCCATTCCTCTCTGCATAGTCACACAAAGCCTCAGCACAGAATTTTTGCACGGTACCAATGAGAATTGGCCAGGCTTACAGTTTCTCCTGAGTAGGACACTGCAGATTTGCTCTCCTGGTTTGGCTCTTCATCTCCCCAAAACCCATCATGGCAGCTTATCAATCTGAAAACTTCATTCAAACATCAAATTATGCAGTTTTGGTTTTTTTTTTTGTTTAAAAACCAGGCCAGCAGGACAGCAAAACCAGTCCCTTCCTCTGCCAAAAAAAACTCATGTGATGTGATTTTGGACCTTCCAAGCTGCTAGCAGACCCAGACAGAAAGAGAAGTAAACCAATTAACCTTAGCAGAATCTGCTGGTGACCCAAGATTTCATCTGGGCTGTCCAATACAAAAGCCAGAGGGGAAATGTCATCAGGGGTCTGCTTCTGCTTACACTATTTCAACAAACAATTCAGGCTTCAGAAAACACTTCCATGACAGATTTGTATTAACCTCAGGGGGAAAAAACCAAAACACCGAACCACACATATACAACAAGAGCAAATAAATAAATAATCAGTTTCTGAGCAGGGGTTGGTCACAAGCTTCCACTGGCTCCTTGAAATCGTGGTGAAAGCATGCACATGCATGTCACCACACCAGGGGACAGCTGGGGAAATCTCTCTTTTATTCAACTTTCAAGACAGGGCAGCGCTTTTCATGGGGCACTGAAGTTAACAAAGTCCTAACTTCAGAGTTCCCCACAGGCTAGAACCTGCTCATCCTCATATTCTTACTTATTAGTGCATTTGGTTCATTATAAGCTTCTGAATTTACAGGACTCCTCCCCCACTCCCCTCTCCAAACACAAACCCAAAGCTTCTCCAGGAGGATTATAGTCCAAATACATCCTGGTAAGTCAGAATGCACCCTGGAGAGGCAATCTGAAGGCTCTAAGCTGGGGCTAATGACAACAGCTTCAATGCTTGGAGAATGGTCCTGGATGCTTGAAGCTGATTAAAATTCTTATTCCACGGGGCGGGGGGGACACGCCTGAAGTGACAGTGACAGTGACATGCAGAACAAATGCAGCCTCGGCAAGAAATGCACGGGCCACACTTTGCAAATTCTTCTTCATCAATACTGCCGTTGGGAGAGATTCCAGGCGTTAAGTTTCGAACTTAAGACTGGATTTCATCAGCTAAAAGGTGCTCCTGACAAACAGGAAATGCTGCGCAACTGAAGCCTCAGGTCTGCTGCACAGTGGTGATTCACCCACCGAACTGCTTTGAAACGTTCAATTCAGAGTAATTTGTCAAGTAATAACTTGTTAACAGGCGCACATTACCACCCCAACACACCCCGCTGAAGCCAGGCTCCCTTGGGCACTGCCGAGTCACCCAGCCAAGCTCTGCTTCTCTTCTAGCCAACATACGCTAAGCATCCACTGTGAGAGGCTCAACAATCCAGCAGGATCTGAAACACCTATTTGGCCAATTATTTTTTTTTTCCACACCAGCTCTGCACAGTGGCTCGGGGACCTCGCCAGCTTTAAGCTAAGATCTTCACACAACTCCTGCATTTCATTCGCAGTGCAGAAATGCTAACTTGTGGCTGCAGCACATGCTCCTCGTTTCCCAGTTTGGGTTGGAATTTTGTGTGCCATCTGCCTACAAACAACATCTTTTCTCTTCTTACAAGTCTCAAGAAACCTAGTGAGAACCTCCAAGGCTTTTGAGGGAATCTGAGCGTATTTCTGGAATTCTACTATTTTTCACAAGGTCTTGGTAGTTAGTTAATGACATCTTTTTTATTAGTGACAACCACCTCTGTAGGTGCAGCTCCCAGCTTAAAGGCCTACAACACCCAACCAGTCCAGAAGCAGTGGGTCTAGCACAAAGCTTTGCTTCCAAAGGAGAGCTTTCTAAAGCCTCTTTAGCAAGTTCTGCTCTCTTTAAATGGACTTTTTGAACTAAGTAACGGAGGACTCTGAGCCTTAGCAACAGGCTGACCAAAATCGTGTTGGGATGAAGGGATGCACCTTGCTGGGAACAATGCTCAGCTCTGCTCAGCTCGCACAAATGCATGAAAGTCACACCAGGGATGTTTAATACACTAGCAAAATATTTATTTTATAATGATAAAACAGAAGTGAAGGATTTCTCTTTTTGGTGTGCACCAGTAATTGTAGTAAAAGAATAAGGGGATTAATGGGCTCTTTATACATTTCAATGACAACAAAATTTCATAAAGGTTAGCATCAAATCCAACTGTTCTCCATTTACAAGCATAAAACTTAACCACAGTACCCGCCCCACCCCCAAAAAACACATATATAAAGAATTATAGTTTTTAAAATCTATAAAAAGTAAAAAATATACAGTCAGAAGATCTAACTCTTATTCAAATCTTTAATATAAAATTGTAAACATTTATTTACACAAAAGGAAATGTGTATAACAACATTTTCGAGCACCCTTTTCAATTGAGTGGTGGTTTTTTTTGGAAGGCAGTGGATGTTGCACAGTGACTCTCTCTCACCTTTCCCACCCAACCCAGACCGCAGTTCATAAATAAAGCCATGGGCGGCTGGCTAGGTACAGTTCAGGGGAGATACATTTTATTGCTCTGAAGCTGCAGCAAATGGAAAGCCCAAGTGCATATACAGACTGCTACATGTTACAGGGCACAGAGGCAAAGCCCAGCCCCACCCATGCACCTATGGACACCTAAACCCTATCTGCGTTTCCATTGAACTGTTTCGTATTTCCAGCTGTCTGGTTGCATTCTGGGGACAGGGACCAAAGCCAGAAGCAAAGGCTGTCTTTTCTCTCAGGTTAAATGTTGTCTGGATCCTGTTCACACATGAAGAACAATGGGCATTGTAAGCCAGTTTGCCTAGAATCCTAAAACTTGAGTTCAACAGTACCATGAGAAGGCCCTGTCACCAAATCCAGATACCTTCCTGAACAAACCCTCTGGTCAGGCAGGGCAATATCCACCTTAGCCTCCAGAAACAGCGTAGGGAAAAGTACATCTGCATTCTCCTGGACATTTGACTGGATTGCCTTTTTGGTAGTAGTAATGCAAGGAGCAGATGTTCTTTTCCTCCCATTAGGAAATCACAACTGGATGGATTGTATTTTTGACTTCTACTGAACAAAGTCTGTGTGCAAAATCTACTGGGAAACGTGTAGCAGATTTCACCACAACCTAAGCACAGGGAAGAAAGAAAAGCTGAATCCTACTACCCTGTTACTTCTCTCAAGTGTTTGTAAGGGGGAGAAAACACCGAGTGGCATTGAAGGATGCCACTTGAAATTATGAGGTCCCAAGCACCCCCAAGAGGAAGGGAAGGCACACTGGTGCAAAGTTAACCCTTAAAAATAAAAATACAGCAAACACTCCTTCCCCTGCCACTGCTAGTTTATAGCTCTACTCTTCTAATGACACTTACCTTGGACCGGTTTTTGGTTTTACTTACAAGCAAACCAAACTCACTAAGCTCTTTTCTTACTTAGATTGCCAGTACAAGAAAAGGTTAGCATCAGTTCTTTGCATCTCAACTACTTATTCTAGAAAAATACCAGAAGTGTCAACAACCAAAGTCCCTAACACCTTTGTCTTCCCATCCAAAGACAATCTTTATCTTTTCAAAGCTCTAACGAGAGATTAAGTCCGCTTCAGTGAAGTTTATCCACTATTCAACGGTGGGATCCACTGATCAATGCAAGCCTGTCACCAACAGTTCAACAAGACACAAAATCCAATCTGTTCAACAGAGATCATTCATCCACACTATCTAAGTGTGCTGGACAAACCACGGTTCATGCATATTTGGAAAGGGTTAAAGTATTAGTGTTAAAAAAGCAGTTTGTAAAAGTGCAAATTGTCTCATAAAGGAGCTGAAGATACAGTAAAATATTTTCCTTCTTTGAAATCAATGTTATCCTTCACTTCCCTTCACCCACTGTGGAAAAAAAATAAAAAAGAAAACAACAAACCCTCTCTCACACATCTCTGCAGTGCAGAAAACTCCTGAAGAAGCCAGTCGGTGTTGAAGGAAATTGCTTTTAAATCACAATCGCTGGGCTTGATTGGAAAGTTTAAAGGAGTCTTCCAAAAAGGGGGATTTAAAAAGGGAAGAGGTATTTGTGCATTTCAAACAAAAGCTTTCAACTTTTCTTTCCGTTTCAAAGTAAAGGTTAAGGCAAGGTGGTTTGGTGGTGGATAGGGGATTTTTTCTTTTTGGTAGAAAGTAAGGACTTTGGAACGCTTGACTCGTCCCATGGTGGTTGTTGTCCTTCCTGGGACTGACCCCATCATACAGATAAGAGGTCTCCTTAGGCTGAGATGAAGAACCAGCATCTGCTTCAAGGGATATTAAAGACATAAATCCACCAGTCTATAGAAAGATTATCAAACTCCTAATACAGTATTTAAAACGCAGCAAGTATTTAAAGGGGGAGAATTCCACATTAGAGCAATCCTGACACAAGTGTTCTCCCAGGCTGCCTGTGCTATTATTGCTGATAAGGACTTCCCACATTTCAGTCAGACTCTTTCCCCCACCCCCCCACACCCCATTTTGATCCTGAAGTGACAAAGTCTTGTGCTCATTGCATCATTGCTGACATTGGGGAACGAACTGATCTCAGAAGTTAGTTTTACTTTTTAAAACAAAGAAAACTAGATGAGCTGTCATGAAGCAGAGCCTTCATTTTAAATACATCTAACCTTTGGAAATAAGTTATGAAAAAAAAAAAAACAAAAAAACAAAAAAAAAAAAAAACAGGTGCAAAGTAAATGGCTTTACAATTCATGTTAAACCTACCATAGTTTAGAAGTTCTCCCCTAAGAAATTCCCCCTTTAAACACAGCAAGGTATAAGCCAAGAACTGTGCCTTTCTACAACAGAGTGCAAACTGCAGCTTAAAAGACTACAATCTATTAAGACGACTGCCTAGACTAACTGGCCAGGTTTTAATACTTTCTTTCATCTATTACCAGCATCTAGAGATATTTACTGTGAAGTATCACTTGCTTACTGAGAGTACAGGCACACGCTTCAGCGAAGGGGAAAAAGAAACCATTCCAAACCTTTTGCAAGCTTGCCCAGGTGCATACAGCCTCTGCGTCAAATAAAGTCAGGAGGTTGATGGACTGTACTCTAACAGCACGTCAAGCTACCAACAAATAATGATTGCAAGTAATAGCTGCAGGAGACGAAGCCCTAACCGCAATTTGTGCAACTCTTTGCTTTCTTTCTGCACTGTCTCTGTGGAATTTAATTTTTAAATAATTTAAAAGTAAAAAAAAAAAAAACAAACCTAATTTTCATGTTAGAACACTGCAAGTGAGATCTCAAAAGCTGGCTAGGACACGCACAGTATTTTTTTTTGACCTGTTCAAGTGTGCAACTCCTTAAGAGACACCAAGACAAAGGCACACTCCTCCCGCAGACCCGCTTGGTGTGCCACGACCATGCATCGACACTCATTGAGAAGAAGCTCCAGTCCCTTTACCCAACCATTCGCCTCTAATGCCTGCAAGTCTCCTCAATGCCACAGGTTTTTTGGTCCAAGTGTTGCTTATATTCCATGAAATAATTAAAAAAGTCAGCCCCCCCACCCCCGTCCCTGTTTTAATGAGTCCCTAACAACTCATCCAAATCGTTCATCCACTCCTCTGAAGTCCTGTTTTTCAGCAAAGAGTCTATCAGGTCTGTGTCGCCAGTTAAGTTCTGAAGTCCATTATTGCCCGACTGGCTGCTGTAGGCAAAAGGCAGCTCTTGACTGGTTGTCCTCACAGGGTACCCTTGACTACAGTGCAGATTACCCCTGTTGGGCATCTGCTGACTTGGATTCTGGCTGAAAGCATTCAGATCTGGAACAGTCTGGTTGATGCCAGGCAAGACTTGCTGTGAGGGTACCTGCTGTTGTGTGGGTGGGTTTGTCCTCTGTTGCGCACCTAAAGACGACGACAACATCTGCCCAGAGACAGCAGCGTTCATGGAGGTCATGGGTCTGCTGGTGCTTAGGCTTACCTGAGGCATTCCTGGGGCAAACTGTTGGTTGGCCATCTTTAGATGTGTTTGCTGCATGTGGAAAGAGGAGCTGGCAGTGAACGGTCCTAAGCCGCTGTTTGCTTGTGCCTGGTTGTTAATATTCGGGATACCTTGGTGTTGCCAAGATGGATTTTGAGCCCCTATGGCAGCTGGTACTCTTGCCATCTGTGGCTTAGATAAGGTTGGATTCAGTGCACCTTTATTGTGCTGCTGAGAAATACTTGAGTTTGCTAAGGTGTTCTGCCCATAGCCAGCAGGAACAGCGGCAGCCTGGCCCAAGCCGCCCTGTCTCTGCATCGGTGGCTGGCCATTGGCACTTGGAGTTGCATGCTGGGGCACCATCTGGGTCATACCAGAGGGCAGGTTGTACAGTCCCCCTCGCTGGATGTTTTGCATATTGGTGTACTGAGTCACTGTCCGATCCTGCTGACTGGAGCCTGACTGGAGTGGAGGAACAGAACTGTGCCCAGGTCCCATCTGAATCATGTTCTGCGTCTGAGGAAACATCCGTGGGCTACTGGAGCTGGACTGTCCTAAGTTACTGACCCCAGGCATGGCTGAAGACGAGCCTACAATACAAAGAAAGATTTTGTACGTTAAATACCTTGGCTGAGCTCATAGACACTATAAACCAGCACAGAGCTGCAGCTCCGTTTGTACAAACCAACCTATGTGACCAAAACACAGCCAGCAGTGCTTTAATTAAAGGGTGTCAATTGCTGCTGCAGTTAGCACCTCCACTTTGATCTCAAACACAGATATGCCAATGTCCTAAAAAAATCTGAATACCACTTCTAAGAGTTCAGCATTGTCAATTTTTTTAAAAATTAAGACTTTAAAGGCAGAACTCTGGTAGTTCCTTGTGAACAAAGGTATGCATGCAGCCTTTGAAGTGCACGCACAATTTACCAGGCTTTTAAAAACGCCACTTAATGCACACACACGTTGTCAGTTACTCCGTGCATGCACTGTGCATCTCTTGCTGTGCAAACGCAGGGCCCTACAGCCAGTCCTGTGTTGTTCCCAGTTTCAGGAAATATTTCTTCCAGAAATTTCTGATCAGGTATCTTTTGGATTTCCGCAATGAAACATTTGCTTGTTAACATGCAGTGCTGATAACCAAAGTAGGTTCATTTGCAAAAATGTCTTTTCCACAAAACAAGGTCTTTGTTCTGGTAAACTCTGAGTAAAAAGGTTTTCCTGTAGAAGCAGCATCTCCCTACTTAAACAACAAGAAGAAAATGAAAAAAAATAAAAAGACAGAAAAAATAAAAGCACTGTGAAGTGTAATGTGCTCCCACCAAGGGAAATCTAACTACACCAAGACTTTTCTCTGCATTCAAACCAAAAAGCAAGCTGCAGATTTTTTTTTCTTATTTTAAGGCAACTAAGGAGTATTAGCTCTCCATTATTATTAATTAAATTACAAAATTAAATTTAAATAGAATGCAAATTATACTGAATTAATGACCAACAGACCAACAGAAGGAGAGTCTTACTGGAAGACTGCAGTGTTGTGCACAAACATACTAGGCTTTCAGATGCAAAAAAAAAAAAAAATAGTGAAAACCATCAGAAGAAAGGAAAAAAAATAGTTTTAATAATGCTGATGTTCAAAGCAAAACATGCTAACAGGTGGAATGCTGCATTTCTGCAGGAACGTGGCAGGGGAAAGGGTATTTCAGTGCAGCATTTGAAGGATGCTACTGATGACTGGGTTGCCACACGATCCTTTTACATTGGTAGCAAGTAACAAAAGCCAGTCATGGCTCTGCTAGACACCACATGGTCATGAGCACTGTCAGAATCAGGTTATCACATTTCTGCCTGCACCTTTTCCATTCAGGATTTTATTTCTGTGGCAAAATACGGCGTAAGGAAATAAAACAAAGGCAATAAACCACTTTTTTTTGTACTCCAGGTTTATGAGAGAAAGACAAGTAGCCTCTTGATGCCCTGTTAAGTAAGGATTTTTCAGGTAAGGAGATGAGTTTTTACTCTGCTGCAGTTCTTCCACATTCATGAAGCTATTGCAGCTTAACAGTAACATCATCTTTTATTTATCAGCGTTAATACACCAAAGACATATCACGCTGCTTCTGCTACAATAAAAGTCGTGTAGGGCACTAAAACATAATGAAGAGAAGTCAAATTGCATTCCCTTCCAAAGGCAGCAGGGATAAGAATATTAAAGAATTTGAAACTCATCCTAGTAGATGAGGGCCTGTGATAGACACAGGCAGTAATGATGTCAGGCTTCGGAAAACACAGAAAACAAAAAAACACAACAACAACAACAGAAAACAAAAACAAACAACCAACCACCCCCCCAAAAAAAACCCCAACACAACAACAACAAAACAAAAAACAGCCCAAAAAACCCCCAAACACCCAAAAACCTGAATCCTCATCTATGGAACTTAAGGAGAACCTACAATCTGTAAAGGAAAATGGTAGCATAAAAAGGCTTTTGGAACAATGAAAATACTGAAGAACTTTATGCATATCCAAGGCTTACGTTGTCCCAGATCTCTGAGTTTGCAACTGACTCAGAGTACAGGTCTGAAAGTTTTAAGGTAGCTGTATTAAATTAATGTCAAACATTCAAACTCAGGAAAGGTGAAGAGACCAAACTTTGTTTTTCCATTCTTGATGTTCTTTCTGCCATTATTTCAGCTGCCTTGTTGCCTTACCTGTGAACTGCCCGACCTGCTGCTGGTATGGATTCTGTGGCTGATCCTGATACTGGGGAGGTGGTCGAGTCAGATGCCTCTGCAGCTGCTGCTCCTGCTGCTGCCGTTGTTTCTCCTAGGAAAGGTCCAACACAAGACAATTAGAAGAACAAGTCAAGTTTTTTCCAGGGGTGACTATCTTGAATAAACACAAGCTTCTTCTACGCAGAGCTGGTAACTAAAGGGCCTTCTGCAGCCTCCATGGCACTTCAGATCTCTGTTCTCAAGGTTTACAGTCAATTTAGGAGATGAGTGACAGTACCAGGAACTTGGGAGACACCAGGAGAACAGGATGCATTATAACAGCTATTGCAATAAATGTCTGAAGCAGTTAAAACATGGAAAAGCGGAGATTTTTACTGAGTCTTTTAATCATTAACAATCAACAGCGATTTTTAGCAATACTCTAGACATTAACAGGTACACAAATAGCAAAAGTAAGCATATGTAAGAAAATTCACACATATTTTTGCTCTTTATGCCCAAATCCATTTATTCTAGACCTCACTTCAGAAATTAAAGTAGAAGCCATTAAATATCACCAATGCTATGTGCAGAGTAAAAAGTGAAAAAGTTTTAAAGTCCTTGTTTTCCAAAAATCCACACAAATGAATTCTTACATACCGCAGATCACGGAAAACTGCAGAATTAAATTTAATCACAGAAGCTGTTAAAGTTTTGTGATCACTCTTCAAAACCATTTTCTTAAGAGCACATCCAATCAATTGAAACAAACCCTAGTAACGACTTGAAATAAACTTGCCTCTTTAAAAGCACATTCAGCTCATCCTTACTTTAAGATAAAACTATTTGGAAAAGAGAAGAATCAAATTTTCAGTTAGGAAACTTTAAGAGAAATTTAAATCTAAAGCCTTGAAGGGAACGTCAAGAGAGCATCTGCACTAGTAGTACACTCCGAGATCTTGACAGTGTGAGCAGCCAACAGGCTGCTTTTACAATACGAAATGTACCAGGTGTAGTATTTCTGGCTCCTCTTCCACAGACATCTTCAACCAGACTGAAATTCTGACATAATTAAGTAGTGATGCAATGCACAACTATCTGCTCACCTGAAAAGTTAACACAGAGCACAAAAAGGGACAGAAATTCCCTTCCAAGAGTACTGGGGTAGAGACACAAGCACTAAGCCTTTGAAGAGGAGCTTAATGCAGTGTAACAAATAGAAAGACAGACATTAACACCATCCTTTAGAAATGTCTACAACTACAAAGCTGTTGAGACATGCAGAGGAATGAAGAGGGCAGGCTGCCTGACAGAAAGGACCTGCTGCTTGCAGAACCAGTCAAACCTGAAAGGGGCTGGCCACAGAACCCAAGAAGAGATGCCATAGCTCTGAGAGAAACCAAGAGCTGCAGAACTTGGCTTTAAAAAAAAAAGAAAGGAAAGGCAGAACACCAAATGCAAGGACATCTACTAGTATCTACTAAAGCTACCTGAAACGAATTTTCCTGCAAATCACAGATCAACTGATTCAGAAGTCTTTTTGTAAAACTGCATTCAGTACCATGTGTATCCAAAGAAATAAATATCCAATTATAACTGGAGAATCACAGAATTAACCAGGTTGGAAAAGACCTCGAGGATCATGGAGTCCAACCTATTACCTAACCCTTCTAATTAACTAAACCATGGAACTAAGTGCCTCATCCAGCCTCCTCTTAAACACTTAAAGCTAACAGGACCTAGCTTTTGTGCCTTATTTAGGATCAGAGCTCCAGTATCACTATACAGAGATGCAAGCTCTAGAAGTTCCTTATAGTAGCCTTCCAATGTCTGAAGGGGGCCTACAGGAGGGCTGGGGAGGGACTATTCACAAGGTCTTGTAATGACAGGACCGGGGGTAATGGGTTTAAACTGGCAGAGGGTTGATTTAAACGGGATGTTAGGAGGAAGTTCTTCACAGTGAGGGTGGTGAGACACTGGCACAGGTTGCCCAGGGAGGTTGTGGCTGCTCCCTCCCTGGAGCTGTTCAAGGCCAGGCTGGATGAGGCCTTGAGTTACCTGTTCTAGTGGGAGGTGTCTCTGCCTATGGCACAAGGGGGTTGGAACTGGATGATCTTTGAGGTCTCTTCCAACCTAAACCATTCTATGATTCTAAGTTAGTTGTAGTTACCCTAACAAGGACAGCAATAAAATATTTTCTTAACGTTTCATTCTCACTCCAGCAAGATGTGCTGGCTGAAGAGAAGCAAACAGGTAGGAAAAAAGTATTTTAAGCATCATTTCAACACTGCCTTTGAGATCTGGTACTTAGCACCCTGTTAATAACAGCAGCCCATTGTTCAGAGTGCTCCACCAGGTAGCTAAGGAAACCTGCATCACAGCTGTAAGAGCTCTAATAGTTCTAACAATCACCATTCTTTGTCCTTCCGTCTTTGGTAATTGACTTACACAGCAATATTCCCTCAGCCCACATTGGTTTTATCCACTATCAGGAATGTTTCTTTACCAATATTCATACAATAGTCTTTAAACCACTGCCAAGCATATTCTCATGTTTTTTTCTACATTGGTTCAAGGGCTGAAGGGACTTTCCTGTCACCTCAATCTGGTCCTCACTTTAAGTGCAAGTCTCCACATAATCAAAAGATGCCATTTGCTCGGACTTGGCACAGCCACAGCTCCACCATACTGTGGATGCTACTACATCTTTGCCCTCAAAATGGGCTTTCAAATATTTTCAGATCAGGAGACTGTATCATTTCCTGCTTTCTTAAATAAAGCTTCTGATGGACAATTGCTGCAATAATAATACAATAATACAATATAATAACAACATAATAAAAGAACAATAAAATAAATAAATAATAATACATATGAAAATATATTTTTATATATTTAAATATAGAAACATACATAATGAAATATATATTAATTAAATATTTTTTAAAAATTAATAATAAAGTGTCCCACTCTCCCTTCTCAACCACTACCTGACCTTCTTTCACTGCCTGTATTATCTAAACTACTATTACAGTGAAAATCCTGTCAACCAGGATAACAACTGCCAGCTTTAAAGCTGAGAACATTGGGATTTATTGGCTTCTAACAGTGCTGAAAATTAAGGAAATTACATATTCCCAACTGTTATTAGTTGAAAGACTCCAGAGTATTTAAATTTATGTTTGTTTTTTTTTAACTTCTTAAAAAAAAATTCTCAGGGATAGATGAAGTTCATATATTTTTTTCCATTAAACCATTGGCTTTTCTTTTTTCCCCCCCACTATCCCCACACAGAGCAGTTCCTGTGGCTCTTCCCTTCCTCCACTACCTTCAAAGACAAAGCTTTTCAGCAGTAGAGATGAGTGCACTTTTTCCAAATCTGAACAGCAGGTTCTCTCCCCAGGGTCTCAAACCTTCTTTGAAAATTCATCTTCTGTATCAGATATTGGTAATTTTCTCACATGCACGGTGCCAGTGCCTGGAACATGTCTGCATGGACTTCCAAAATTGCAGAAAAGCACTGATGAAGGAATAAGGCCCTTTGGGCTGATTCCCAGCTGAAAGACTTGCAAGATGCTGAAAAAAGCTTAGAAAAGTTCCCACAAGGAGCTTGCTGCAGTCTGATGGACAGCACAGTTAAATTATTTTGGCAGGATTAGATGCAACTTGGAGGCAGATGTCTAATTACTTTCCCCAAATAAGTGAAAGATGTTTTCATCTGAAACATGAACTGCTGTGGATCTCACCAGGAAGAAGGGCAAGAGGTATTATGAGCCCAGAGAGTTTCTTGCATATTGCTTCCATTTTTAAAGCTCTACATAACACATCAACAGTATCCCAACCTCATTTTTCAGTTTTGCTGTGATTCCATTGGCTTTCTTCTTTCACAAGCAATTACACCACCACTGGTACAATACATTCTCTCCACTCAGCCAATTTTCACACTACCTGTGTTTTATTCTTTCCATTCACTTCAGTGCCTTGTAATAACAGAGAAAAAAAATACATCTCAGCAATCAAGTGCTACAGGTAGGTTGTGGCTGCTCCCTCCCTGGAGGTGTTTAAGGCCAGGCTGGATGAGGCCTTGAGTGACCTGTTCTAGTGGGAGGTGACCCTGCCTATGGCAGGGGGTTGGAACTGAATGGTCTTTGAGGTCACTTCCAACCTAAGCCATTCTATTATTCTATGTTTGGGTTACCTTCACAGAAATAGAGAGCAACAATTACACCAAAGCACCTCACAGTTTACATCCCTGTGTGTTCCACAAACTCTCAAATGCTTCTCCATCCACCAAAGCATACCAGGGCAAAAAGAAAATGAGACTGTTGGCCCCTCTCACCTGCTCAGCCAGAAGATGTTGCTGTCTCTGCTCCATCAGGAATTGCTGCTTCTGTTGTTCCATGAGCAAGTGCTTCTGTTGCTGCTCCCTCTGCTTCTGCTGGTCCATCAGCATTTGGTGTTGCTTCATCACTGCTGCTTGCTGCTGATTGCTGAGATAAGGTGAGTTGCTGTGGTTACCTGCCATGGAGACGTTGGGAGCCTGGGCACCCACGCCAGGGCCGGGGACAGAAACAGGAACGCGAGGAACATTAGGAGAAGGGTTTTGATCCTGCAGAACACAGCAAAAGTGACAGAGGTTACAGACAAAGGTTAGCCCTCCAGAATGTAGTAGCTACGTGGATAAGCAAAGGCACCTTCAATGGCAACTTACCATGGCTTGTATTAATTTTATCACTTACAGGATAAGGACAAGAGACTTTAAAACAAAGTCTACACAGGGAATGGAATCATAACACAGCTTAGAAACCCAGAAGTTGTCAGTTATTGCTTATCTGTACATTCACAGTATTTCATGACCATTAGATGGGTTCCTTGTATTTTGCCATCATGCAATAGCTTCTGAAGCTTTTAACACAAAAGGCAAAGTGTGATACAGTTTCCAGTTCAGCTACTTAAAGACAGCCAGAAATCCATTTCTAAAGTGTCAGACAGAGAAGTGACAGTTCAGAGTTACGGTTGGAAGCTTCACAACGTTTAGGAAGAGAGGCTTCAACTTCAGTCTCAAAGTACTTTCCTAAGTCCAGCTCTGTGTGCCTCCTCCCAGCCAGAAGGCTGGCAGCAGTCACAAACAGCACTTCAAACACATCAGCTTCAGTTTATTTTGCTAGCAGCTTTTCAAACACTACATTTAAGACTTGCATTGCACAAAACATGTATTTTAATCCTGACTCTTCTGTCAACATTTTATTCAGTCACTGCTTGTGCTTTCCCTCCTAAAGTCACTTTTTTATTATCAGAGAATTTACTCTTTGCAAGTGAAATGCAAGAAGGCTCTCACTGACCATATTGAGTCTTAAAGTACTTTTCCACCAATCCACCCTGAGAAAAATGCTACTACTACAGATAATTCTGCTGTTATTAATTTTTCATAAGTCTGGGGTTTTTTTTGCAGTCTGAACTTGGGATAAGCAAAAACATGAAACAATTATCATCTCAGATCCAATGCTGATCTCTTTCTACCAGCAAATATATCTGAAACTTGGCATTTTTAACCACTTTTAAGCACAATTCAGTCTCAGCTCTAATTACACAAACAAATACTACTTTCAAATTCCCAATTCAGCTAATGGGTTGGTTCTCTCTGCAGCTTCATAGGAAACGATGAGCTAAATATATGTAATGCTGTGCTAAGTTGTTCTGTGTGCAAGCTTTTGAGAAATTCTCCAAAAGCATTCATGAGTACTTCTGTTCATTTGGTGCAAGCACAGCAGTGCAGGTGCAAGGTCACCCCCATGTTCTCCAGTGAGGGGAAGATGTGGCAGAGTCATCTCTGCTCTCCCCTCTCCTCCTCCCAGGAAAAGGTGGGTAGGTATTACCTTTGCTAACTTTTAAAGTGGGAGGGGAGGTTGTGCCTTATGAAGCACAACCTGAGCTCAGACTTTTGTTCAGGCAGCAGTGTCTCTTTACCACACACTAATCAGATCTTTCTTGTTTTATTGATGGAACACACTACTAGAGTTGGATCTCCAAGGGCTTTTGCTAAAGGAGCTTTAATCCTTATAACAAAATCTTTTTTTTCTCAACAAGCTCCCTAGTATGTGTGCTGCAGGCACATTAGAGAATTCCAGTGAGTCTCTACCTCCCACATCCATTTTCACCTGGAGCATACCTGTAGTCTCAGTTACATGCAAGGCAAAGAACCACCACCTGGAATTTTCCTTTTACAGGAAAACCTGAAGCATGTTGCTTCAAGCAGACAAACATCACTGTTACTCATTCTAAAGATGTATTTGTCTCCTATCCCATGCTGCCCCAATCCTCAGAGATTTAACCAATAATGAATTCTTAGACATGAAAAGCCCTAAGGAACACCCAAGAAATGGGGAATAGCAGCTTCCACTTCCATCTCTCTTCAAAAAAGCAGCAACCCAAGGCTTGTCTTTTTATAGTAAGTCAACTCAAAGCTCCTTTGAGAACACTGTTTAACACTACAGTTTTACACGAGTTATTTCAGGCAAAACTTTACAAAGCACCCATTTATCTTTGTAAGCAGAAGATTCTATGAAGCGTGACATGAAGTATATAAAGCTGGAAATCACACATTGCCACATGACTTAGAACTGGGTGTCTAAAACTGTCCCCAGTGGAAAACACAGTTCTTGACTCAAGAATCATTGATTTAAGAATCGATATCCCAACTTTCTGCATATTATTTTTTTCCTCTTTAAAATGATGAGGTAACTGTTCTGAAACCTGTGCTCTAGCCTGACCTGCCCAGTGGAAAAAACTTTAAGCCTGCTGCTAAATGAAGGTACCAGAGCCCAGAGCACTCACCTGACTCTGTGGCAGTCGGTAGGCAATGTTTCCAGACTTAGGTTTCAACAAGATCATCCCATTTTGGTCATCGTTCACGTGAGACAGCGGCGGCTGCTGGCGCTGCTGTATGTATGCCAGCATGGGAGACTTGTTCTGACCAGGTACTGTGACCCCCTGTTCACATTCTGCTTTGTAATGGGAAAGAGGTTTGGTGTTCCCATAGTCCAGCATAGACCCTTGACTATTCACAGGGTTCTGGTTCAAGCTGTTTTGCTGATGACCCAAAATGTTCACGTGGTAACTGCCTCCAGCTCTCAGTGAGCTTTTGTTTCCCATATTAGGCATCATGAGCTTCTGGTTGTTGAAGTCTGGCTGGTAAACTGAAGGGCTGGTGGGATTGTCCATGGTGCACGAGACAGCCAGTGGACTATGAGAAGGCCCAGACTGTTGCCATGTAGACATCTGATTTGTCTGGTGGACTTGTGAGGCTTGCTGCTGATTCTGCAACATCTGGTCTCTCTTCTGCTTGGCAGCAATCTGCTGAAGTTGATGAGCAGAAGACATTTCTTTGGCACTTCCTGCACCCTTCCCAGGTAACAACACTCCGGGAAGAGGCCTCTGGACGTTCTGAGAGTGGTTTGATGCCTGCATCATGGACTGATTAGGATTTTCAGTCATGGATTGACTGGAAGGCTGAAACATAGCCTGAGAACTACCAACCGCTGGAGAAGCAGCACTTACAGGTACAGAAGCAGCACCAAGAAAAGCTGAACCTGATGAAGCAGATCTCACCTGAGGAGATCCCAACTGCTCCTGTTCAAAGGGTGCTGGGGAAAACTCAGTCTTTATGTTAATGTCCTGTGGCAAAGGAGTCTGTGCAGCTGAATTTGAAGAATCTGCATCTTTTTTCTCTTCAAAGTCTTCATTAAAGAGATCCTTCATGTCTTCATCAGGCACTGATCTATTAAGCTCCTCAATAAGTTCCTTCCATTCCTGCTCATTCAGATTAAGATCAGGCATCAAGTTATTCTGAGATATAGAACCCCCTGCTCCAGCAATCATACATGGAAGATCATCTACAGGCTCCTGCTTCAGCTCCTTGTTCAAACTCAAAGGAAATGAATCATCAGCATCCCCACCTCCGTTCATCTGGAGGCTGGAATCTGGAAGACACTTCTTGCTGATGCCATCTAACCCCATTGGATGTTTTCCATTCACTTGTAAGGTCTCTCCATTGCCAGATTTCTTGTCAAGGTGATGGAGTGGAGACACAGGGGGCATTCCATTGGAAGAACCACTCACTCCACCAAGACCATCATCACGCCGCAGTTTCTTGGACACAGAGAACACATCACCATAGCCATTCTGCTGGTCTCCATTCTGAGGGGAAGCAGCACTATCAAGCTTTCTTTTCACAGTCTCATGGAGCTGCTGGAAAAAAAAAAAAAAAAAAGGGAAGGTTTGAGTTATTTAGTTTTATGCTTCAGAGATTAGGATTTTTTTTCTTAGCATAGCATTGTCTAGCTCTGAATAAAACATTTCAGGAAAAAATAAAGAGGTTACATCTTTGCTTTGAAAAGATCTGCTTTGCAAGTCATCACATGAGATCACAGAATCAGTCAGGGTTGGAAGGGACCACAAGGATCAGCCAGTTCCAACTCCCCTACCCTAGATCAGACTGCCCACAGCCTCTGCCAGCCTGGCTGCAAACACCTCCAGGGAAGTGGCCTCAACCACCCCCCTGGGCAACACATTCCAGGCTCTCACCACTCTCATGCTGAACAACTTCCTCCTCACATCCAATCTGAATCTCCCCACCTCCAGCTTTGCTCCATTCCTCTTAGTCCTGTCACTACCTGATAGCCTAAAAAGTCCCTGCCCAGCTTTTTTGTAGCTCCCTTCAGATACTGGAAGGCCACAATAAGGTCACCTGGGAGCTTCCTCTTCTCCAAACTGGACAGCCCCAACTCTTTCAGTCTGTCCTCACAGGATGATGACTTCCTTACTGTAATCTCTCAGGGTGAACTATACCAAACAGAGCCCCCTCCTTCAAGCAAAACCAAGAGCTGCCATATATTCTGACAACCACAAAAAGCTGAGAAACGTCTGGGAGCTTGGAATACATTATGATTTTTTTTTTTCCCAATTCAAAATTAAAACAAAACAACCTCCCCCACAGTTGAAGAATGCAAATATTCAAATTTTGGATGAGAATAACCCCCCCCTCTATTTTATTTGGCCCATGCAGACGTGGTATAATTGCTCTGTAAAGACAGCTTTTTAAAGCTGCCTCACATTTAAATATTTAGAGCAAAAGAGAAGCATTCCTCTTGTCATTATCATTTTTGGAGAAGAACTACGTATATAAATTTTGTACACAATGGCACTTTTGGCACTACAGCAGCAGCAGTTTGTTGCTAAAGCAACCACAGCTTCACACTTAACGTAAAATGCAATCCAGAGTTCAGTTGATTCTACCACAGGAGAGTTAACTTTGCTCTTTTCCTCCTTTCTAGAGTATCTGCCAGCTGCTGCTGTCGGAGCTATGACCACCAGAGTCCCGAACACAGCTCAACAGTTGGCTTCGTGCAGCTAGCAAATATTCTTTTTCTTGTAGTGCCACCTAGAAGCAACCAAAGGATACAGCAACAGTTCTGCAAACAGTCTGAGCGTCTTTGTTCAGCTTCTCTTTCCTAGCAGCGTTCTTTCAAAGTTCTTCCCACTGACCTCGAACTCATCCATGAACAGAAGTCATGCAGACAGCAAAAATCACTGACAACTTTTCCTTCCCTCAAGTGCAGTCAGTAAAAAAAGTTGTGCTTTGCTCATGCTGGAAAGCTCCACTGAGCAGACAAACCTGTAGGGCAGGGACACTTGGAGAGAGGTTCCATTAGCTCCCCTGCCCTGCTCCAGATGTCTTTGTACATCTCTGCAGGACACGCAAGGAGAATGCCCACAAGAAAACCCACACCCATCTGAAGCGTGGTTCCCTGATCAACAGTTCTTTCAGATGGCAGAAAGGCAGCTCAGTAAACAAACCTCAAGACAAGTATGCTTATTCTAATATTGCTTGCAGTCGCCACAAGGCAGTCCACTCACCCTTGGGGAAAACAGTCTCATCCAAGAACAAGCACGGGAAAGCTCAAGATCTCAGCACTCAAGCAAGAGGTTTAACACAGAGCCAGCATAAATTATCAGAAGAATTTGACAGCACTTGCCTGGGCAACAGCACTCTTTGATTTAAGGACAGAAGGACTGGTTCACAGTTAATTGTTGTGATTTTTTTCTTTCCTTTCCAAAACAGTCTACAGTTAGCTGATCTTCAGAAGAAAAACACTGTTTGAACACTTGCATAGATACCAGCAAACCTTACTGTGCTCTGAGAGATGCACTGCACTTTCCCAGGAGGCTAGGATCTTCTAAATGGGTTAATGGAAATAACAGCAGAGTAGTTAGATCAGAGGACCACCTAATCGGACAAGGTGAGATGGATCTTGGAGAGGAGGCTTCACCTCAAATTCTCTTAGTTTGAACATTGGGACCACAGCTCAGAGTAGCATTTCTAGAGTGAATTTTTCAAATATCCAACTTGAAAGAATAATGGAAGTTTACTTTTTGTAAAAAAAAAAAAAAAAAAAAAAAAAAAAAACCAAACAAAAAGAAGGAAGCTTCAACTCCACCACGACCTTAGGCTTTCAGCAAGTTTTCCATTGTTTACTTAATACTCCAACTGGGAAAACTGAAGCTCAAGGTGGATGAGTAACTTGCCTAAGGTCATAGGATGAGTCAATCACTCAAAGGTTTAGGAATGGATCCTCCTTAATACTAAATCATTAGTGAAAAACACACTCCCTGGAAACTGAGACACAAGTAGTAACTTCATTTTGTACTCTGAAAGTATTCTTCTTGTAGTTGGAGTGTATTTTTATATTAAACCAGAATATATGCCCACTGGGGTCACCACCATCATAATTCAAAATGTAACTTGGATTTTGGTAGCACTGCAGCTGTAATTACAAACAGCTCTTCAAAGGCTGCAAACTCACGTGAGTTGCTGAACAAATATTCCAGAATCTGTCCTAAGGTCTTTGCTACTTCACTACACCATTTGCAATAACATGCAGCTAACTAGTCCAGGGTTAAATCATCCATGCTTATAAATGGCATTTTCTGTAGCCTAGAAAAAGATACAGACCTCTAACATCCAGCCCAGGCTCTTTTCTGTCAATAAAAACATGTAGGAGCTTTGATATCTATATGGGGTTTTAACAGTCATAACACTCAGATAGCTGATTCTTGGTGCCATCTTGACTTCACTTGCTCTAGACAAAGTCATCCTTTCACCTAAAAGTATATTCCTTTGTCAAAAAAGAATATTAAAGGAGGGGG